>JAVJIF010015200.1:0-80000 GCA_038442645.1 Agave tequilana
GTTCAAGATCTTAGTAGGTGTGTAGCTTCAACAAAGGATTTCAAGTCAAGTTTTGGAGCTAGCACGGTTTGATTCAAGAGCTTGCGCATCAAGATCACATCAAGTACTTGAGAGGAGTCTAGTTCATTGGATCATGGTTTGGACCAAGTCAAGAAGGAGAAGAAGATTTCAAGTGAAGACTTCAAGAGAAGTAATCGTGTCTAGGTTTGTTTTGTTAAGATTTTATTTTTAGATAAAATGTAAAGGATAGATTAGTTGGTGGATTGCTCAAGTACCATATACATTCACATACAAAATTTATATATGTTTTCATGAAAGGGTTTTCATTTTGGAAAAATCAATTTGGAAAAATGCAGTTTTTGTTTTAAGCCAAAATTTTCATAACACAAAAAATCGTTCAAAATATTTGTAATATGGTTTGATTTTTACTCAAACATGTTTGTATATCCAAGTTAATACTGAATTTATTTTTGTAGATTTTTTGTGGATTTATGGGATTTTATTGAAGGAAAAATAACAAGTCTTTAACCCCTTAAAAAAAAAATACTGTTTTGGCCCTTACCAGTCGACTGCACGGTCGACCGAGCCATAGGTCGGTCGATATGGCTCGGTCGATCGGGCGGTCGACCGGGCGTGCACAAAACGTGCACGGCCAGGGCCGGTCAACCGCACGGTCGACCGCCAGAGAGTGTTTGCTCTCTGGAAATGGCCTGGTCGACCGGGCGGTCGACCGCTAGGCCATTGCCCTGAAGGCGATCGACCGGCCGGTCGACCGACCTTCCCAACGGTCGAAAAAAATCGACCGTTGGCGGTCGACCGGGCGGTCGATTGCTGATTTGGACCCCAACGCTAGTTTTTGTTAGCCTAATAAAAAGGGGTTCCCATGGACTGTTTTCTACAAGATTTTTGGAAAGTTTTAAAGCCAGTTTTTCCTATCTATTGTAGAGGTTTTCTCTACTTGTTTTAGTGCAAATATTTTCATATCAAAAGGAGAGTTTTCAAGAGTGTTTTTGTAAAAGTGATTTCTTGTGTTTTCTACCACAAATTCCGTCCTTATTTTCTCACACATACTTGAGCTTTCCATTGATAAATCCATCCCATAGGAGAGTTGTTGTGAGAGAATTTAGGTGATCAAAGTGTTGTGATCACCAAAGTTTTCATCTTTGTACTTTGAGGAGGCGGACTTGCGGGTTCGCGTTGTTTCGGGTTCTAGTGAGAACTCGGTGTAGAGGTGCGGCCTCGGCAAGCTTGCGTGCTTGCGTGTGTTTGTTCTTGCAGGAACAAGAGAGGGACTAGAGACTCCAAAGGAGTTCTAGTGTGAACTCGCTTGTAGGTGTTGCGGCATCGAGTGATCCGGTGGGATCGATTTTTAGTGAAAATCCTTCATAGTGTTGAAGGTGGGGACGTAGAGCAAGTGTGCTCGAACCTCAAAATAAACCTCCCGTGTTTGTGATTGCTCTCTCTCACTTGTCTTTATATCTTGCTTATGCTTATTGCTCATATCTTTGCTTGCTTGATATATTTGTGCTTATATTGTTATATGCTTGGGGATTATTTGCTCACACTTGTATCAACCAAGAGAGCCAAAGCGGCACCTCAACTCTTATCTAGAGGAATCTTGAGGAGTTAGTCCAGAGTCCTTCACGGGGAATTCGGCTACACTCTTGTGTTATACCTTGTGTGTTTAGCTAAAGAATTTTTAGTTTGCATAAATAGTTTTTTATTCCGCATTAATTCACTATTAGATTAGCTAGTCACCTATTCACCCCCCTCTAGGTGATTTTAGTTTTGTTTTGAAAAATACCGTTTTGGTTTTGAGCTCCAAAGATTATACATATTGGTTTCATGATTAGATTTCATCAAACAAGTTTACATGATTTATATGTGTATTAGATTTCATCTATACACATTGTTGCTTCATATTGTTTAAAAACTTCTTTTGATGAGTTTTATATCATGTGTTTAAGTTTTATTAAAGTCAAAACTTTATTTAGAGCTTATTGTCAAAAATAAGTATATTTCATCTTCTATGTATTGGATCATATCCACACACACTATACTTCAAATGTATTTAAATATCTTGTATTTGTATTTCAACAAGTTTTGAAAAAATCGTTTTTCATTTTGAAGTTTGATTTTGAAAAATACGGTTTTGATTTTAAAAACTAAATTTCTATATTACAAAAATAGTTCAACATGTTTGTAATATGTGTTAATTTATCACACATATTTGTACTTCAAAGTATTTCAATGAACTTATTTTGTGAATTTATAGGATTTATCAAGTTTTAATTATGAAAACCCTGACCTTGGGCTTCTGGCGGTCGACTAGGTTGGTCGACTGAGCGGTTGATCAATGTGCACAGAACGTAGACAAAGCTTGGCTTGAGGGCCAGTCAATCATCTGGTCGACTGATCCAGAGAGTTTTCTCTCTGGATCTGGCCCCGGTCGACAGAGCGGTCGACCGGCCAGAGAGCAGTGCTCTCTGGTTCTTGTCTCGATCGACCAAGCGCTCGATCGACAGGTCAAGACCTGGGTGCGGTCGACCGGGCGGTCGACCGGCAACCCTAACGGTCTGAAAAATGACCGTGGTGGTCGTCGTCGACCGGTCGGTCGACTGACAGGCCATCTGGCCCCCAACGGTTAGTTTTCTGCAGCCTATTATTGGGGTGCTTGGGCCAATTTTGCTTAAGATTTTTGGGAGTATTTTCTTGGCCTATTTTCCTATCTCCCATAGAAATTTTTCAACAAAAATTTTGGAGTTTCAATTTCATTTCAAAAGAGAGTTTATCAAGAGTTTTTCTCTTGTGTTTTTAAAAAGATTTCTTGAGTTTTTCCTCCACAAATCTATCTTGTTTTTTCTCACACAAGTTTGAGTTATCTATTGTTATATCCATCTTTTATAGGATCTTTGTATGTGAGAGTGTTTGTTTGTGATCAAGAAGTGATCACAAAGTTTTCATCTTTGTATTTGAGGAGGCGAACTTGCAGGTTTGTTTGTGAAGAGTTCTTGAGGGAGCTCAGTGTAGAGGTGCGCCCTTGGCAAGCGAGTGTGCTTGCGTGTGTTGTTCTTGCGAGAATAAGTGAGGGACTTGCTAGTCCAAGAGTTCTTGAGGGAGCTCGTTGTAGGTGTTGCGGCACCGAGTGATTTTGCGGGATCATTTTAGTGGAAATCCTTCATAGTGTTGAAGGCGGGGACGTATAGCAAGTGTGCTTGAACCTCGAAATAATTCTCTCGTTTTTGCGATTGCTAATCTCTCTCTCTCACTTGTGTTTTTATATCTTGCATGCTTATATTGTTATTATCTTTATATACTTGATATACTTGTGATTAATTGTTATATGCTTAGGATTGTTTGCTCACACTTATATTCAACCTAGAGAGCCATAGTGGCACCTTAACTCTTAATCTAGAGGAATCTTGAGGAGATAGTCTAGAGCCCTTCACTGAAAATTCGGCTATACTCTTTGGTTATATGTTGTGTGTAGTTTTAGTTTGCATATTAGTTTTAATTCCGCATTAGTTTTATATTAGATTAGCTTGTCACCTATTCATCCTCCTCTAGGTGACTTACTATTGGTATCAAAACTTGGTGCTTTTGATTTGGGTCTAACAATCTTGAGTTAAAGATCCTCATTTTTACTAATCACAATATTTGTACACACACTCATGGATTTCATGACACCTCCCATGTTGACATTCTTAACCTCTAAACTTGAAAAGTTAAGATGTCTATGTACCTAAAGGCCCTTAGGTATTTATGTTTATTTTGTCACCATTAAAGATTCATAATTTTTTAAATGGCAAAAACCTTGAGGCTAATGCCAGATCCATCCATACATTAAAATCAACCCAATAATAATATTTATCTAGGGTTCCTAATCTTGATTCGACTTTTGTAATATGGAACACTCTATGCTCTCTTGGAGAACAAACGCCATATGACAAAGAGAGTGACTCGGATGATGAAAGTGTTACTTCCAACATGTGCTATATGATCCAAGAGGATGACCCCTTGAGGTAAACTCCGAATCCGAGTTTGATGAAGATGGTGACATGCCATATGATGAGCTTGCTTTATTTTATTAACAACTTCTTGAAAAATATGATTTGCTAAAATAGAAAATAAAAGATTGAAAAATAAAATGATTCCATTTTAAAAGAAAAAGACTCTTTTAAAAATGAATTGAAATTGTTTCTAAAGAAAATAACTGTTTGAAGAATAAAATTATTTTGGTTGAAAAAGAAAAGGAAATTACTTTAAATGAAATAGATCTTTTGAAAAAGAATATAGTTTTAAAAGAAAAAGAAAATATTTTTATTTCTAAAAGAAAAAAAGATTTTGTGTGTCATATCTCTTCTTTCAAAATTAATAATGATATTTCTATTATGAAGAAGAACATTGATTGTTTGGGCTTCATATTGAGCCAATGTGCATTTAATCACAATAAATTAGAATCCATATTTCGTAAGAAACAAATTTCACATGCTCATGCATATACCCCATGACATGCATCTCATCTACACCATGCTCACGCTCATAACACTCATATGTATGCTAGAGTGTATAATGTACACATTGTGGTCGCAAAGGCCACCTTGCAAGATTTTACTTTAATAGAATAAATCACTTAAATTTTGCAAATAAAAAATGTTTGGGTTTCAATTGTTGCTACCCTCATGGACCCAAAAAGATATGGGCATCAAAACTCCACCTCTTATGTTTGATGTAGGTGTGGGCTCTCACAAAACGCGAGAGATTTGGTGTCTTATTGGTGGATGCATTGAAGTTAGATGGACACAACTGATGCATCACTATCAAGAAAGTATTGTGGGAGGACCACCTCATGTTTTGGAGAAATAAATTGGCTACATCGATTTGGTAACCATTTCTTTCTTCTCTTTAAAATGTATTAAATGTTATATGCTTGTGTAGTAACCTAGACTTTATCATGTGTGTTTTATACTTAAGAAAGAGTTGATAGGTTATTATGTGATTGAGAATTTATTAATTGAAATAAAGGTTCAGAATTCTTCTCAATGCGAATCCGCTGTAGCTAGGGCTCGAGCGGGTCGTGATCCTCAGGGAAGGATGCGATGCAAGCTTTGCGGCAGATTCCTCTGGATGCTTCAAGTAAAAAGAGAGATTAGATTTGTGATGAAAATATTAGATTAAAGACGTGGTTTGCTGATCTTCTACCACAACCCTATTGTAAGTCAAGGCTATTGATCATCATATTGGAAGATATGAATTTCATCCTAGGTTTTTTAGAAGATATGCAAGCAAGAGAAAAAGGCTGTAGAATCTAATTAGGGACACTTCTAAAAATAAAACACATATTCATCCGAACATCTAAGCACAACGTAAGAGAAGATGTTTCTTGAAATTACGTTGTCAAAGTCCTTAAGCATGAAATGTGAAAAATTAAAAGATGTGACTTTAGATTAGAAAACTACTCTTCATTTTAATCTTCAAGCAAGTTCTTTAAACCTAGGGTTTCTAAAAGTTCATCAATCCGATCAAAGCTCGATTACTCTAGGGTTGCTTTAAGAATTCAGCCAACCACTAGAGGGAATTAGTTCTTCATCATCTTTTTTTATCTTTTCAATATTTATTTATTTTTATTTTTTTTTAAGAAGGACAGAAGAAGAAGGAAAACAAGAAATAATAGATGAAAACCGAAGCAAATAATCACAGAGAAAGAAAAATAAAATAACAAGAATTTAAATGTGAAGAAGAAAGTAACCTTTATTGCAGAATAGATCTTCAATTACAAAGCTCAATTTTCTCCACAGCATACATGGAACGGAAAAATTACAACTTGCTGAAAACAATAGCTAAAGAAAACCCTAATCGTCTCTGCCTCCCCCTCCCTGTTGCGAATGCTCTGATATTATAGGGCAGAATGTAGAGGAGTCCCGGATAAACATCACCACAAAATTTCAGATTCATCTCTATCCAAACTGCCGCGGATTCCCTGGGATTGCCGCGGGTCCGCGGCAGTTCTGGCTCTGTTGGCCACGCGCTTTGGCGCGTGGCCTCTTCTGATCCGTCCCTTTGGCCGTTTGCTTCTGGAAGGTGGATCCTGGCCTTTTAATCTAGATTTTCGTGATAACTTGGTAATCAAGTTATCCCTAATCTAGATTTCTTCAAATTTCCTTTCCACGAATTCCTTCCTATCTTGGCTTTTTATCCTTATCCCGCAGGTGTTTTAGGATTTGATAGAAGTCTATCCAACCCTAATTTCTGATATTTGCAATTTTTTAACCCTTGTATTTGCATTTTGAATTTCTGTATTTGCGCTTCTTCACCTGGGCTTCAAACATGGGCTTGGATCTGGGCTTTTGGGCTCTTTAAGCTTTATTCTTTATTTAATTGATAATTTGAGGCCTGCACATATTAAATAAAGAAATATTAATAAATGTGCATTATAATATGAATAAATGTGCAAATGCGATGGTATATATGATGACAATTATGCATTATTCACTACCTATCATTATGCTATGCATATATTTTTCAAAAACTTCTCAATGGATTTATATGCCTATTTCTTTTGAATTGATTTATATTTTTATTATCTAAATGTTTATATCATATATTTATGTGCAAATTCTATTTAAATTTGTGCTTAACATGTACAATTTTTGACTTACATGTCTGACATCTGATCTATTTTCATTATGTACTCATTTGTTATTTGATTGTATATTGTATATCCTAATTTTAATGATTCTTGCATAAGTATATGATATATCATGTTTTTTTAAAAAAATTTCTAGTTTTGAATTTTGAGCTTTATTACCTTAGCTTCATGAATATGCTATTCACATGATTCTTGTGTGCTCGCATCTCTTACGTTTACTCATGTACTTATTTTCACAAGCATTTAGGAGATTTATAGATCTTGAGTGTCAATTTTTGTGCAATATACATGTTTCATAAGATATATATTTTTTGATTTATATTTGAAGGATCTCTAAGTAGTTTTTTAAAACTATTTTAAACTAATTATCTATTCTTCACTTGGTAGTATTTTTAATCCATTACTGTTTTCAAATCTTATTTTTGAAAACTTCTACTCTTAAGGGCGGTTGGTTGGTTGACCATGCCTTATATGCTTTTTTTTAATGAAAATCTATTTAAACATGTACATGAAAGGGTGGATGATGTGTGTTATACACTTGATTTTCATGATATTTCATTTTTGTATACTCATATGCATTTTTCTATATATATGCATCATACTTCAATTGGTATTTAAATTGATCATACATACATATATATGATTTATATTGTGCTTATTTACAATGTCCATACATTTTTAGCACAAATTATGTTTACGCTAAGTTTGATTTAATCCTAAATGTTAATTAATATCTTTACAAGTTTATGCATTGATTTCAATTGGTATTATTTTTGGTATCAAAGTGTACTTCATGTTTCACCTTCAATTAGTATTAAAATCTACTATTGGTATCTTAATAATTTTATTTATCTACATGTGGTACCAATATTTGTTTTGCCATCTACTACTTGCTTTCAATTAGTATCAAAATTTTGTTTTGTTGACCTCAAGTAATTTCAAATTTTATTTTAAGTATTATCGAATTTTTCAAAATTTGTTAATTTGTATTGCTTATATGCAAGGGGAGCTTAATATGTCATATATATATAAATTCATGTTGAGTGTATTTTGCATATTGAGGATTTTGATCTTTCTTCTTTATGTGATACACATGTGTAGGGGGAGCTTAACATCTCCGTCTATTCATTGTATATTATGCTTATGTGGGTCAGGGTTTGTCATCCCTTCTCCATGTAATGCATGTATGCAAGGGGGACTAATTTAATATCTCTTCTCTTCATGAATGTATACCGCATATATATCTTTCTTGTTTATTAATCTTCACCCCTTTATTGATGAGTTGACAAAAAAAGGGAGAAGAATTAAGAGAGTTTATATATGCATGTTTATGATTATTGTTTATGAAATATGTTTAGTTTATATGTGTTTAATTGAATATCCTTATATGTTTATTTGCTTTGCATGAGTTAAGGGGGAGTTTCTATGAAGCTTATCTTTAATCCATGTATACATTACTCCATGAGTTTTGTCATCATCAAAAAGGGGGAGATTGTTGACCCAAAGGCCCATCACTCTAGTTTTGAAGATGATTATCTAATATGGTTATAATACTAATAATTGTGCTCATTTAGTTTCAGATTTTCTATCAAGATCTTAGTAGATGTTTAGTTTCAACAAAAGATTTAAAGTCAAAATTTGAAACTAGCATGTGTTGATTCAAGAGCTCGTGCGTCAAGATCGCTTCAAGTACTCAAGAGGAGTCTATCTCTTTGGATCAAAGTTTGGATCAAGTCAAGATGGAGAAGAAGATTTTCAAGAGAAAATTTTTAAGTCTTGAGTTCTAGTTTGTAAGTTCTAAGATTTTTATTTTTAGATAAAATGTAAAGGATAGATTAGTTATGGATTGCTCAAGCTCATATACACACACAAAATATTTCAAAACATTTCATGTTTAATAGTTTTATTTTTAGAAAATACCGTTTTGGTTTTGAGCTCCAAAGATTATACATATCAGTTTCATGATTAGATTTTATCAAAACAAGTTTATATGGTTTATATGTATATTGAATTTTATCCATATACATTGTTACCTCATATTGTTTAAAAACTTCTTTTGTTGAGTTTTATATCATGTGTTTAAGTTTTGTTAAAGTCAAAACTTTATTTAGAGCTTATTATCAAAAACAAGTATATTTCATCTTCAATGTGTATTGAATCATATCCACAACACACTATGCTTTAAATGTGTTTAAATATCTTATTTTTGTATTTGAATAAGTTTTAAAAAATCATTTTTCTTTTGAAGTTTGATTTTGAAAAATATGATTTTAGTTTTAAGGCTAAATTTCTATATCGCAAAAGTAGTTCAACATGTTTCTAATATGTGTTGATTTTTAATCACACATATTTGTACTTCAAAGTATTTCAATGAACTTATTTTTGTGAATTTATGGATTTAAAACAAAATTTTAGGGTTTAAAAAGATCAAATTGTAATCCTTAAAACTCTGACCTTGGGCTTCTGGCGTTCGACCAAGCGGTCGACCAAACCAGCGGCCAGTCCACCGAGCGGCTGACCGATGTACACAGAACGTGTACAAAGCCCTAACTTGAGGGCCGATCGACCGTTCGGTTAACCGGTCCAAAGAGTTTTCTCTTTAGATCTGGCCCCGGTCGACCGACGGCGGTAGACCAGCCAGAGAGCAGTGCTCTTTGGTTCTTGCCTCAGTCGACCGAGCGGTCGATCGAAAGGTCAAGACCTAGGTGCGGTCAACCGGGCCGTCGACTGGAAACCCCAATGGTCTTGAAAATGACCATTGGCCGGTTGACCGGCCGGTCGACCGACAGGCCATCTGGCCCCCAATGGCTAATTTTCTGCAGCCTATATATGGGGTATTTTAGGCCAGTTGTACTTAAGATTTTTGAAAATGTTTTCTTGGCCTATTTTTCTATCTTCCACAGAAGTTTTTCAACAAGATTTTAGAGCTTCAATTCCATATCAGAAGAGAGTTTACCAAGAGTTTTTCTCTTGTGTTTTTTAAAATGATTTCTTGAGTTTTTCCTCCACATATCTATCTTGTTCTTCTTACACAAGTTTGAGCTATCCATTGGTATATTCATCCTCTATAGGATCATTGTATGTGAGAGTGTTTGTTTGTGATCAAGAAGTGTTCACAAAATTTTCATCTTTGTATTTGAGGAGGCGAATTTGCAGGTTCATGTTGTGAAGAGTTCTTAAGGGAGCTCGTGTAGAGGTGCGGCCTTGGCAAATAAGTGTGCTCACATGTGTTGTTCTTGCGGGAACAAGTGTGGGACTTGCGGGTCCAAGAGTTCTTGAGGGAGCTCGTTGTAAGTGTTGCGGCACCGAGTGATCTTGTGGGATCGTTTTAGTGAAAATCCTTTATAGTATTGAAGGCGGGGACGTAGAGCAAGTGTGCTCGAATCTCGAAACAATTCTTCCATATTTGCGATTGCTCATCTCTCTCTCTCACTTGTGTTTTATATTTTGAATGTTTATATTGTTCATATCTTTATATGCTTGATATACTGTGCTTAATTATTATATGCTTAGGATTGTTTGCTCACACTTGTAATCAACCTAGAGAGCCATAATGGCACCTCAACTCTTAATCTAGAGAAATTTTGAGGAGATAGTCTAGAGCTCTTCACTGAGAATTCGGCTACACTCTTTGGTTATAAGTTGTGTGTAGTTTTAGTTTGTATATTAGTTTTAATTCCACATTAGTTTTGCATTAAATTAGCTTGTCACCTACTCACCCCCTCTAGGTGACTTACAGTGCATGGAGAAGAAGACGATCCGAGCTTGATGGGTGATACAGAGAGTGCCATAATGGGTTCACCGGTGATTGAGATACTTGATGATGCACCTGAACTAGATGAAGAACACGATGGGAAAATATTTTTTTGGAGGGATCCAATGGCATTCTAGTTGGGCGAAGATTGGGACCATATGATGGAGATCTCGACAACTGGTATTGTGGTGACTCAGATGATATGATAAGGGATGATGCCAGTAAAAGCTAGAGTTTTGATTAAATTGATCCTGGTGGTAGTAGCGCACCTCTTAAGCCTAACCAGTCGTAATTTTGTGTATAGATTAGACTTACACTCTAGAAATTTAGAGGTAAGGAGTTTACCTCTAAATTAGATGAGTTGTGAAGTGGTGGCTATTCTTGTTGAATGTAAAGATTTGAGTAGATAAATCCCTAGTTAATGTAGTATCCTTGCATTTTATGTGTTAGGACATGGGGGAAGTTATAACGGTGTACGTGTTTGTGGAAGACGTGCGTGGGAAAAAAAATTTAGAGGTAAGTGGAGTTTACGCTAAATTATTGTGTTCGGTTGCTAATTTCATAACCTATAAGTGGAGGACTAACTTGAATGTCTATTAAGATACATTAATGGTATACAAAGACATTAACATGAATATAACTAAATATCAATTCTTGTAATGTGATGAACATGATGGAGCATAAGTTGCATTGTATATGTTCATGTTTGCATGTATGACACATATTGATTAAGTAAATTGTGGATGCTTTTATAAGTACATGATCTAATAAAATTCTTAGTTGGGGATATTGATACCTTTGGGGTGCAATATGATATTTATAAGATACGGTCTTGTATGGATTGCATGTGCTGGAAATTGTGTATACATAAGTTAAATATTAATATATTGTACTAATGGAGGAAGCAACGATTTTGAATCGAAGGATGGGGAAAGATGGGGTGTTATACACATAACGTACTAACGGAGGAAGGGATATGATATGAAACCGATGGAGTGCGAAGACAGGGATATATATATATAGAGAAAAATGTATATCAGCCTGCAGCTGAGAGAACTCTCTCAGCCTGCGGTGACGTGGCTCAATTTTGTCACCCCACTAACTTGCGGCCCGCTTATGGGAAGAAGTTAAATTACTAAATACCCCTTATGAAAAGCTACTCTTTCGGTAACTTTTCGTTATTGTTTATTATTATTTGCCCAAAAGGCTATTTTGGAGCGAACGTTGTCAGACTTAGGTTATTGTTTATTATTATTTTTCCCCTTTTTTTGCCGCTCTTTATAGGATTTAGCTTATTGTTTATAAATTACAGGTTTTAATTGTTTCAATTTTTTAAAAATAATTTCTTAAATATTGAAAATTTCTCTTTAGTCTATGTGGTACTGCGACGTAAAACATGTTTTTAAATTTTCAAAAATGCGACCGTATTAATATTCGGTCGCAATCTTATTTGAAAATAATCTCCGGCTGTGAAATCTTTTTTTTTGGTATGCTTCTTAGGTCGCATTCTTTAGTAAGGAGTAATATAGATTTCTTCATATACATATAACTGCGACTTAGGTCGCAGTCTTTAATAAGGAGTAATATAGATTTCATCTTGTATTTAAAATTTTTTTTTGTAACTGCGACTTAGGTCGCAGTCTTTAGTAAGAAATAATCTAGATTTCTTCTCATACGGATAACTGCGACTTAGGTCGCAGTGTTTAGTAAGAAGTAATATAGATTTCTTCTCATACGGGTAACTGCGACTTAGGTCGCAGTCTTTAGTAAGAAGTAATATAGAATTTTTCTCATACGGATAACTGCGACTTTGGTCGCAGTCTTTAATAAGAAGTAATATAGATTTCATCTCTTATGCGAACTTGGTCGCAGTTATATAACTTATATTTTAGACTACAGTGATATCTAAAAAATATTTATATATATGTAATTCGTGTAATTGTTTTTTGTAGGATATGAATGTACATGGAGAAATGTCTGGAAACTCAGATAAGTTTATAGGGAAACAGTTCCTGTCGGATATGGAAGCATACAATTTCTACAATTCTTTTGCAAGGAATAGAGGTTTTAGCGTGAGAAGAAAAGGTACAGATAAGTCACGGAAGCCTCCTTATGAGATTATTTGCAGAAATTTTGCTGCAACAAGGAAGGTTGTTGATTAATACTAAAGACCAGCAACTGCGAGTAAGGTCGCTGTGTATTTTATTAAGACTTCGGCCAGCAACTGCGACCAAAGTCGCAACCATATTTTTTTCAGCATTAGAGATGTTGGCCATTCGACTCAAAATCTGAAAATAAACAGAAAAAGGTAAGTTAAAAATAAAACAATGAAATATTTATACTGCGACCATGGTCGCAGTTTATTTATGAAGTATTTATGATAAGAATGCGACCATGGTCGCATTATGTTTGTCCTACACAAATTTATCTGCCAAGACATGCAGCTCAACACTGCGTCCATGGTCGCATTTCATGTAAAAGGTATTTTCAAAAGAATGCGACCATGGTCGCACATTGTTTGTCAGGCAGAAAACGAATACGAAAGGTGCAGCTCAATACTGCGACTGTGGTCGCATTTGTTTGTATTGCACATAAAAAAAGTCTAACTTACAATATTCCTGTCAATCTCATTTAGATCAACTTCAAGTAAAGATCTGCTAATGTTCTGGAGGTCCCATCTTACTGCGCGTGGGGTTTTGTCCTCCAAACCAGACCTCCGCTCAAAAATAGGAGCCCTCTCACATAGCCAATACTGCAAAAAAGAAAATTAAATTAGTTTACACAATATTCACAATTTTTTGGGTAAATTTCATACAATGTTGGCCAAATATGAGATTTGTACTTACAATAATTTGCACGGAGCATCCTTGCAGCTCGTACGTGGTGTGCCTGAAGATGTCCATTGACTCAATTAGGAATTGCCAAACAGTTTTTGCCCAGCATATTGTTCTCATCAGCTGCATATTGGCAATCTGTTCCACAATATACCACGGCACCGTGCATTTACTGCCAGAGAAGAAAAGAGTGGCCGACATGTATAGGATTATTATTGTGGTAAAGTCTTGAGCTGCAAGTCTGTGCATGTCTCTTATAATTTCATGTAAAGTCATTTGCTGCTCAAGCTGTTCATCCTTTGTCACATCTACTTCACTCCTCCTCCTTTTCTTGACCAGAAGATCATCCAAAGCCTCTTCAATAGATACTTTAGTGATCTTCTTATATATTGGGGAAATAATGTTTTATAACCCCTCTATCTTTCATCGTACATGTCTTATTCATCACAAAATCTGCCCCAATGATAGGTAGACCAAAGTTAGGGCAACATCCTCCACTGTTAACTCTATTT
The DNA here is from genome assembly GCA_038442645.1 of Agave tequilana. NCBI lineage: Eukaryota > Viridiplantae > Streptophyta > Magnoliopsida > Asparagales > Asparagaceae > Agave > Agave tequilana. The sequence continues at coordinate 13,750 of JAVJIF010015200.1, forward strand.
GTTTGCCCCAATTCTAAAGGTCCTTGTATCCCTATCATACTGGTCTAAAATCCTCAATACCGCAACGTTTGATTTTAGAGCCATTTCACCCCCAAATTCCTCATTATAGAAGTCCATGAAGATTGGGCCAAATGGGGTATTCTTGATCGTCTCTACGAAATCTGCCTGAATGTACTTTTTAAATTTCTTGATGAACTCGCACATAGGTTTTAGGCTTAATCTCAGTGGACGAACCTTAATCTGTTGTTTACCTATGATGAAGAAAAATAAAAAAGTTTAGACCAATGATTATATATAAATTATAAGTGAGTAAAAAGCATATTATTTTTAATAAAATGCGACCAAGGTTGCAGTCATCTACAGTGCAAACATAATATACTGCAACCCGGGTCGAAACTGCGACCAAGGTCGCAGTCATCTACAGTGCAAACACAAACTACTGCGACCCTGGTCTACACTGCGACCCAGGTCGCATAAGACTACAGCGCGAACACAAACTGTTACAGCGATTCTGGTCAACACTGCGACCAATGTCGCAGTAATCTACAGTGCAATCATAAAAAAATGCGACCAGGGTATACACGGCGACGAAGGTCGCATAAGTCTACAGTGCAGAAATAAACAACTGCGATCCAGGAATGATGAAAACAAATGACGTTAAATACACTGCGACCATGGTCGCAAAACACTACATAAATATTGAAACAACTGCGACCCCCATGTCTTCAGTATGTTAAAAAAAGAAAGTTTCATATACTGCGACCAGCGTCGCATTCGTCATATTTGAAAAGTCCAAAAAAAAAAAACATCCTGAGACACACATGTTTGAAAACAAAAATTTTAACAACTGCGACTGAGGTCGACATAAAGTGTATGAAAATAATTAAATTAAAAAAAATATTATCAAGGTCGCATACATATAAATCACTTTTTCGAAAATACTGCGACAAACTAAAAATAGAACGAATGAAAAAAACTTGAAAAAATTACACCTATTTTGTGTGTTACAAATTTTTAAATTTAAAAATTATTCGTCATCTAAAGTTTCAAAATCTCTTTCTTATGTGCGAACATGGTCCAAAGATTTTTAAAAAAAATAAAAAATACTCAAACGGAAATAAATATGGAAAAAATTTATAACAATTAAAATACCAAACCCTAAAAATTTTTGAAAAATATCTTTTTTCTATTACCTTTTTCGGCGGATGATTTCTTTAGCGCCATGTGTTGCAAATATATTTTTTAAAAAAACTGATCAAATTTGTGAAACAAAAGAACTAATTGGATCAAAATGATCGGGTGAAATTTTAGAGATGAAAATTTTTGAGAAAGACAACTTTTTACATAAGGTAAAAAGATGTGACCGAGTAGGTATTTCGGAAGATGCATTATTGAGGTGACTGATATTAAATTGGGCGGGATTTTTCATCTTTTTGTCCGCCCAAATTTATGACAGGTGTGTGGCTATGATGTAGCCACGTCCTGCCGGCTGAGAAACTCTCTCAGCCTGCCGGCTGAGGTATAGTAACCCCATATATACATATACACACACCACACACACACACCACACACACACATATATATATATTGTAGTATTGGAGGAAGGGACCGGACATGGAACCGACGGAGTGCGAAGACGGTGTTAAATATATTTATATGTTGAAATTACATAACATGTGTATGCTAGATATTTATATCTTGAAATTACCTGCCTTGTGTACAATTGTACACACGAGGCGTCCATATCATGCTCATAATACAATATAAAGGTATTATTGAGAATGGGTTAATATCAATAGCATGCCACTCATGATCATCCTTAAATTTATCATACTTTACACCCTTTACATGTCACTTCTTTATTTGAAGTATAACTTTTGTAATTACTTTGCTCACTGAGCTTTTTAGCTCACTCCTAATCATATTTTCATGTCAAAGCAAGGATAAGGACATGTCCTAGTTTAAATTAAATGTACTACTGAAGAACGAGCCACCAAAATTTTCCTTTTGATAACTTTTGATGTTCAAAACTTTGTCATGCTACCGTTGTTAAAAAAATATTGAACTTAGAACCATGTACAAAACCTTGTATAATTTTGTTACGCATGTGCTCATGTGTTTTGATGTATTAGTGATGTATCATATTAGCATTAGGGGTGGATCTCAAGATTTTCCTAAGGTAGGTATGGACTCAACAATCCAAAAGTATGATATATGTTTTTCCTTCAAATTAAATAGGCGATGTCAAACCGAAATATTATTATCAACTGCGTGGGTGATTGTCTAGTTATAATTGATATAGGATTAATGTTGAATCAAGGGGACTGATGATGATGTAAAAATATTTATGTTGTATTGGATAAGTGACATATTAAAGGAGAGATACTGCCGAAATTTAGCAAGTATGCAACCATATGATTACCACTCTCCTAAGAATAAGATGACAGAAGGATTAGCGTAACTAAATCTGAGACTGTTACAAAATTGACTTGGCGCTAGACCGTCCTATATTAGCATGGCCCAACGCGGGCTCGTGAACAATTTGTTGACGACGATCAATAAAATTTTTTTTGGAGAGTTGACTCTGACACTATGTTATAATTGAAGAAGAAAAAACTGAATTATTGTTATTATTGATGAGGGCAATGTCCAAATATATATAGAGATACAATTGATAAGAAAATCCTGCTCCTAATACATTTCTAATACAATAGGTATTGCATTCTAATACTAGTACTATTCTAACAACCCGAATCCGATCCGAGTCTGAATTCATATCCGACTAATGAGTAGTGGGTTAAGATATCCGTATCCGTATCGTAAAAAATAAATACGAATATAAGAATGCATATATCTGCTCCATATTTGATCTGTACGCACCACTAACAACCGTATAAAATAATCATACTCACAATACATTAAATAGTATTTGCAAGATATTAATATGAAGCTAGAAGTCAGTGAGGTTCGACTTATTGATAAATAAGTGAGAGTGGGTTATGACCTAGATTCAAGTCCCTACGGCCTATGTATTAAAAAGGAAAAAAAAAAAAGAAAAAAAGGTGATGTAGAACTAGAGAAAGAAAGAAAGAGAGAAGAGAAAAAAAAGGAAAAGATAATTTAAAGATAGAGAAGAATTTAGAGAGAGAAAGTGTGATAATCTTTATTTCATAAAACAAGTGTCCTCCACAATGAAACAAAAAAAGTCTATTTATAGATAGAAATTTAAAACAAATTAGGAAACTGAGCAAAACTTGATAATCAAAAACTCTAATTATCCAAAATTAAATAACACCAAATAAAATAATAAATAAATAACATAATAATTAATTTCTAATTATGATAGCCATAAAAAAAGACGCCAGAATCTATGCAAAATTTATTATCAACTATAATTTAGTTCTAACTAGAGTTTAATCATTATAAGTCAAATAATATCCAACTACTAATTGGATTTTTATTGTCAAAAATTCAAAATTGTCCAAAGATTAAATGCGAGAAAAATTGTAACCAAAATCAATAACCTATAACCTTTAGCTAATATTTGGTTGAAGATCCTAATCCCAACTAGAATTTGTTCTCCTCAAGGGAGAAAAAACAAAAAACAAAAAGAGTTATCTTTCTCTCAAAACCTTTTATCATCACAAGCATGAAAAATTGGATTTTTTTTTTTTTTGCTTCACACATAAATGAGAGTTATTCTCTAAAATTATATCAAAGCAACCCCTAAGAGAATAGAGACACAAATTTTCTTCGATACTTAAAAAAAGATAGAAAAAGAAGTACTTTATGAAAGAAGAAACACTGATTTCTAAATCATGTCACGCCCCGCTTCCCAAAATACGGAGTACGAGTACGTGACGATGGCCAACAAATACTCACAAAGAGAAAAATCTCTTCCATGAATACCTTACGCTGTAGAAAATGAGCCAAATTCTCGCACATATATACAAAAGACAACTAGAAGTTTCATTTTCACATAAAAAATGTACATCTATAATAGTCTTTGTCTGGATACAAGATTTGAAATATAACAAAATAGAAATAAAAGAAAATACAATTTTGACATCAGAACATCATAACAAGACAAAATGTCAAAATACATAAGACAACAAACGTCAGACTCATGCCTGGTAGTCTTCTTGGGTTTCTTCGAACAGTGGCTTGTCAGTCTCCTTAAGCTCTGATGCTGGAAAAAAAAAGGTCCATTAGAAACGGACCAGCAAGTGCACACAACGAGAAGAGGAAACAATAATATGAAAATGTGAAAGTAAAGGGGCAATATAAGTAAAACACTGGAATGAATGGATAATAAATCTGACGGTAATATAAACTGACATATAAGACACCAGTGAGAGTAACAGAATACTAGATCATGTGAAATAAGATGATGTGTATATATTATGACATGTATATAATGAGCATGAAGCACCCTGAATAACTAATGTCATATATCATAATCATCAGGTCACAAGAAACAAGGTCACAAGTTAAGAACGATATGACAAGTCTAGGAACATCATGTAGTCAAGATTATTCATGTCACAAATGATAATTCTAAATCTAATATGTTTTATTATCCTAACTAATGCAGCCATCCTGTGCCCCATCCCACATGACAACTACATATCAAATAAGTGATACGTTAGTGGATCCTAATAGCAGGGAGAAACAATTCACTATACTCAGGTATTATGTAATATGTAATAACAGGAGCGCGCATAAATAATAAGATCACGTGTGGCATCTAAACCCACAAGGGGTCGCCCTTCCAAGCACACATCTCTGAATTTTCCCTGCTACAGTCTCCTCCAGTAACCCGACTTGGTTAGTTTTATTAATCAAATAAGTGCAAGATATTGTGTGACGAAAAGTGAGCGTCAAATTGGACCATTCTATGATATCTTTAATGTAATATAAGTAAATTCATGACTTACTTGAAGCCATGACTTACTTTGGGCTCATCTCATGCAATCCAAATTCTTTAATCAAAGATGTTAGTTCTCTTATCCTTAAAGATTCACCTATATTTCTTTTGATGGAGTGAATATTTTCTGCTATCTTGATGGATTTCTTTGTGTTTTCATTTCTCTAATTATTCCCTGGTAATTTGGAGAAGAAAATTTTTTTTTGTATATAATTCATAAAGGGTCACATCAATATATATAGAAGTGAAGAATAAAATAAGAAAGTATACATGTCATACACATGTCTTGATACGATGTAGCAAATGCATCACATGTTGTTAACATTCCCTCAAACTCACAGTGAATCAAACACCAAGAGTTTGGAAATACGTTCGTTGATCATCTCTCGTCGACGGCGAGAATGGTGAAGTCATCGCTCGTCGATCGTCTCTCGTCGACGGCGGGAATAGTTGTAGGATTTATAAACAATGGTAACACAAACACTAAAATAAAGATGAATAATAGCATTAAATAAAATACTTATAAGAAAAAAAATGCATAGAAAAAATCTCAGAAAAAATGCAAACGCAAACACGAGAGATTTTATCCTGATTCGGTCCTCGTGACCTACGTCCAGTCCTCAAGCAACCCGCTTGAGATTTTCCTTATCCTGATTTTGATACACCTCAAAATCAACTCCTTATACACCACTTGACAAAACAACCTTTGTTAAATTGTACAACTCTTCTCTACACCAAGAAGACAACAACTCTTTGTACACCTCTTCTTTACACCAAGAAGATACTCTTGTACAATTCTTCTCTTTGAATGATTACAATGTATCCTATAAATCTTGAAACTTGTATGTGATCGTAAACAAGGTCTCTTATAGGTGGACTCTTAGAATTCTTCACACAAGAATAGAATTGTGTGAAGAAATGAAAGTGAAAACTAGTTTTCTAAAAAACAGAATTTTCAACAGAGTTTTAGACAGAAAACTAATAATTTGAATTGATGTAATCATCCTAGGACAACATCCCTATTTATAGCTGAAATCTATGATCAGTTAGGAAAGTTATCAACTCAAATTTGAAAATTAGAACGTTAGATAAAACACCAAAAAATCAATAACTTAATAGCAGTCATAAACTGTAGTTAGTCGACTAGGGTAGGGTGTAGTTGACTAGTATAAGAAATTTTGACTGGGTTAGTCGACTAGCCAAGATATCAAGTCGACTATATAAAGACTGACACAGAATGATAAGTCTCTGGAAACTAAACTTATTGACTAGCAGAGAGGATAAGTCGACTAATATTGGTTACAGTTAATAAATAGAGAATTGATATATTTCTGTGAAGAGACTTAATCGACTATATAACAAAGTAAGTCGACTATAGGATATGTTAGTCGACTATAGAAAGGATATAAGTCGACTATCTAACTATTTTGTATGTGTGATCAATACTTTTAACAATCTATTAAAAATACACAAAATTAGTAAATATCCTTGAATAATCTTGAGCAATTAGAACTCAGCATTAGCTTTTGAGATAGAGCTCCAATATATCTGCATCACAATATTATCATCAAAATCTAAGTTCCTAACAATGGTGAAGTTATCGTTCGTCCGATCGTTTCTCGTCGACGACGGAAATGGTGAAGTCATCGCTCGCCGATCGTCTCTCGTTGACGATGGGATGTTGAAGTCATCGCTCATCGATCGTCTCTCCTCGACGGCGAGAATATTGAAGTCATCGCTCGTCGATCGTCTTTCGCGACGATGGGAATGTTGAAGTCATCGCTCGTCGATCCTATCTCCTCAACGGCGAGAATATTGAAGTCATCGCTAGTCGATCGTCTCTCCTAGACGGCGGGAATGGTGAAGTCGTCGCTGGAGAGATCTCGAAGGAGGAAACCTTCGCGCTGGAAGGTGATGGCTGAAGGCAGCTGTGGAGACAAGGGTCGAGGGCAATGCTGGAGTAAGATGCCATCAAGATCGACAATAATAGAAGATGAAGAAATGACTGACGCTTGGCACAACTACATGAGCATGGCCCATCACAGGCTCATTAGTAGCGTAACACGACGATCAGCAGAGAAATAGCTTTGATACCATGATAATTTGGGGAAGAAAAAATTTCATTATATAATTCATAAAAGATTACATCAATATATATATATATATATATATATATATATATATATATAAATATATGAGAAAAATGTATATCAGCCTGGGGCTGAGAGAACTCTCTCAGCCTGCGGTGACGTGGCTCAATTTTGTCACCCCACTAACTTGCGGCCCGCTTATAGGAAGAAGTTAAATTACTAAATACCCCTTATGAAAAGCTACTCTTTCGGTAACTTTCATTATTGTTTATTATTATTTGCCCACAAGGCAATTTTTTGGATCGCTCGTTGTCAGATTTAGGTTATTATTTATTATTATTTTTTCCCCTTTTTTGCCGCTCTTTATAGGATTTAGGTGATTGTTTATAAATTATTTACAGTGCAAATGTAAATAATGAACGACATTGCGGTCACATAAGTCTACAGTGCAAACATATACATCTACGATCATGGTCTACACTGCGACCAAGGTCGCAATCATCTACAGTGCAGACACAAACAACTGCGACCAGGGTCAATAATGCGACCAAGGTCGCATAAGTATACAGTACAAATATAAACAACTGCGACCAGGGTCGACACTGCGACCATGGTCACATAAGTATACAGTGCAAACATAAACAACTGCGCAAACATAGACATCTGCGACCATGGTCTACACTGCGACCGCGACCAGGGTCAATAATGACTGTTTGTCTGATCGTCCTATGAACTATTAAATTGGTTTTTACATATATTATGCGATCATGGACTGCGACTATGGTCGCAGTACCCACGACTGTATTTTTCTGGATGATTTTTTTTGTTAATTTAAATGTAATAACGGTGATTAAGGACTGATTCTACAGTCGCAGTTTACGTATGTTTTATATGTTTTGCGCTTCACCGTAACTGTTGTCTCAGCCGCCTATAATCTATGAATTTTTTTTATTTATTGCATGCGTAGTAGGACTGCGACTATGGTCGCAGTGTTAAAGAACAGCAGTCGCAGTTTCATATGTAATTAAAAGAGCATTAAAAGAGCTTATAAGTTAATATAGTGAGAAAGAGACCTTATAAAAAATGAGAATTAAAAGCTTTTAAAAGAAGACAAAATAAGATTGAATATCAGAAGGTCAGGAAATCCTAATCTTCGTCATTATCACCATCATAAGCAGATTCGTCGTCTTCATTCTTCTGCTCTGCATGTTCATCACTTATTTCCTCATCATCTTCCTGTTTTTGAGGTTTTTTTTGTTTCACCTATAAACTCCCAGAATGGATCGTCTCTATCAAGCTCTTCGTCCGATCCGTTGCGAGAAAGCGAGCCTACAGCATCAGAGGACATGCTTTCATCAAGCGTGTCTCCGTCAAGTGGCAGAGGGATAATGTCTTCCTCACTAACCCACATGAAATCTTCATTATCCTCATGAATAGGAGGATCAGTTAATACATTATTTGATGTAGTGAGATAGTCAAAAGGAGTGAAGTCCAGACTGGTATCAGATTCACTAGAATATCCTGGAGAAAAAGGACCGGTGGGGGAACGATTGAAGTTGAAATCTAAGTGTTCAGAGGAAGAAGATGGGGAAGACATGATTCAAGAATGAATTGAAAAGGAAGAGCAAAAATATTGTTTTTAGATATGAGATAATGTATTAGTTACAAGCACTATATAAAGATAAAGAATGTGAAAGAACATGAATAGTAATAATAATTGTTATAGGTGAAGATTGAGTATTGGAAGAAGTGGTAAAAAAAATATTTAATTGAAGAGTTATGGCGGGAGAATCCGAAGAGTTGCTTTTTTTTTCCAGAGGTTTACTGCATGAAGTACAAATTAACTTTTTTAGAATATTTTTCCTATATCTTTAGATTACGTATGGTGCACATCTTTCCTTTATCGAGATTAATATTATTGCATCTCTTTTTTCGAGACTGTTGTTTTATCACGGTAGATAGAATATTAATTACATCTTTTAATTCATTTAATTCAGTGTAATTAATATAGTATTTTATAAGATGTGATATACGCTAATCTACTTTGTAAACTTATAAAAATTCTGTTCCATAAGGCATGCGAAAAAGGATTGCGACTTTGGTCGTAGTGCTGAAAAAAGATTGCGACTATGGTCGCTGTTCTGAACGAGGTCGCAGCTGAAAAAAGATTGCGGCCATAATCGCTGTTCTGAACGAGGTCGCAGCTGAAAAAAGATTGCGACCATGTTTTCGTCTGTTATTTTTATGGGAATAAGGAATGCGACTAGGGTCGCAGACGTGATATAAAAAAGGAATGCGATTAGGGTTGCAGACTGTGACTTTTGTTATAATATGACTGCGACTAGTGCCGCAGTCGTCATATATAAATTGTATTAATTATGCGACGATGGTCGCAATGTTCGAAACGATATCATGTTTCGTCTGTAGTAGAATTAAGAATTTATAACTGTAGATATATTCACAGCTGAAAATTCTGTAGGTAAATTTTGTTTGTGGATGAGTTTATGCTAGTTTAGAAGTAAAAAAGGGGTATTTTTGTCATTTTGATTCACGAATGTTTAGGCGGGATTTTTTTTGTTTTTTTTGGCGCCTACACTCTGCGGCCGATCTGTGGCATATATTCGGCCACGTCACCGGGGGCTGAGAAACTCTCTCAGCCGTCGGCTGAGGTACAGTAACCCCTATATATATATATATATATATATATATATATATATATATATATATATATATATATATATATATATATATATATATATATATTACATGTCTGTTAACATTATTCTCTCTTTAAAAAGAATATGTTTGAGAATGTGAAACTTAAATAACTGTACGCATCAAGTCTACCCATTTCTTTAGAAGAATCGCGTTGAGCCATGCATGAGTTGGATTTCTTGTTGAATAAATCAGAAAACCCAACATTTAATTCTTTAAGCATTCTTTTCGGGAGTAGTTGAAACACACTCTCAGTTCTAGTCAATCTTTCAATGCATTATTTACTCTTTTGTCAATTTTATCTCACAAATTTATTAGTTTGAACTGCTTAGTTTTATTGTCTTTATATTTCAATACATAGGTGCAACACGGGCAGAATATGCTTAACATTTGATGTTGCTCAACTTTTTCATGTGACGGGTTCCCACTGTTTGAACGGCTCAGGTTGAGCCGGTTGAGCTAAGGTGGGGGAGCCGGAGCGATCGAGCTGAGCTTAGATGTGCCGAGATAATTACGAACTAAGCTAGCTGAGATGACTCGAAGTGGGCCGACATGATGAGATGAGCTGAGCTGAGCTGAGGTGAGGTGGACGAGAATAATCACGAGCAGGGCGGGCGAGGGAGCTGTGGTGGCTTAGAGGTCTAGAATGGGACCAAGGTGGAGGCCCGGGTGTGGCCGAGGTGTCAGGCCGAGGTTCCGAGATGGGCAAGGTGAAGGCCCATAACGAGGTGGAGGTGGAGGTGGAGAACTAGGTTGGGAGGCCTAACAAAAGGCTGAGGTAGAGGCCTCGAATGAGGCCGAGATGAAGGCCCAGAATGAAGATTTCTTGCTTGAAATTGGCTTGCACTACAAAACCATGGCCAGAGGAAGTTGGGATGGCTAGCTCAGGACCAAAAACCCTCTGATGCTTCATTTAGCAACCATAACACTCTCCCCAAAAAAGAAGAAAAGAAAAAAGAAAGAAGAAAAAGAAAAAGAAAAAGAAAAAGAAAAAGAAGAAGACTAGATTAAGAGATTATAATACCTAATACGGGCAGCTCAAAGGCATGTATGTCTAAAGGGCATTTTGGAGACCAGGTGAAATTGATCTAGAAGCTTTGTAGCGAATTACAACCATTAAGGGGAAAATACAACAATCTCTACAATCAAGATTATCGAAAGAAACAGAAAAATGTTGTTGCATTTCAGAATTCTATTGGAGAATATAATTTGTCTAATGTACAGAAGAGAAGAAGGGAAAGATGCTGCTCAAAGAACACAAGCATCGGCATTTGAAAAATCTATACAATCCTGGTTTATACATTTCATGCTACTATTGTTGCAAATGGGTTAGTAAGAATCTGCTTACAGACTTGAAATTAAACTGAAAAATATTGAGTTTAAACAAAAAATTGTTGGGGCCTCAGAACTTGACAACAAGTTCGTTCTTAATGAATTGGTTGTTTCTTCCTGCTCAAGTCCTTGCAAATGTTGTTGGTGACAGTGAACAAAGCTGAAAGAACAAGTGAAAGATGGTAATAACTAAAAGATTGATTTCTATCAGAGAAAATTGAGAACAAAATTACAACAAAAAAAAGTGAAGCTTAAATACAATGTTTTTGGCCCACAAGAAAACATTGGTCTTAATTAATTTAAGTGGATTGATCAGTTCAATATCCTGACAGGATTATAGCTGCACAACACTTATCTGACAGCACTTAGGATTAAGAGTGGCTGTCACCCTAATTATGCCAAGTATCAGCTCCTAGTTGTATCCAAGTGGAAAGTGTAATGGTAGGTGAAATTAATTAGGTCAAAAGTACATCATTACTTCAACATGTCATCTTATGTGGGACCTATAGTTTATGTGCACAACAAGCTAAGTACACTTTATACCCTTTGCATCTCAATTGTATAATAATAGAATCAAGGTGCTTTTATGTTAATTAATACTTGGTTCATTGTTTAATCAGAAAGTGACTTATCAATTGTTCTCACCTCGGTGTTTGCTTCTATTGGGGGAGGCATGAGAGGTCATGCTAGCAAGCTGAAAGGTTGGTTTTTTTAATTTATTTCTTGCTTAGTTCCACTTGCATCCTGGACAATTTTTTTTTTAATAATTCTTTTTGTTTCTAATTTTCAATTCCCGGGTTCTTCTGATGTATTTTTTTTTGTTTTTTTTTTACACTGGGGATTCAATTATCCTGTCCTTGGGAACCATAACTGTAACCAGACGATCGACTGTGGATGGAATCTGACGTAACTCGAAGTTTGTCGTTTTTCATAAACAAAAAAAGTTGGTCAAAATTAGAAATATCTTTTTTTTATTAACAGTATCCAAGGGATTAGACTAATTCATATACATCACATGCAAACTCTCTCCACATGTGATGGATTAAGTCCAGGACATTACCCCCGAGGGGTGATATGTCCACCTCATGAGTTAATTCCAGGATATTATTGTCCAATGGGGAGAAATGTTCTCATTATGGGTTTCAAAATGATCCCCAGTGAGGAGCAAACCCACTGGCTTGCCGTGCGGCGACGTCATTGATTCTCCATTTATTTTTTTATTAAATAAATTAAGCTCGGCTCATTTGAATTAACACTTCTTAGACAATAAGTTCTGGTTTTTTATTATGTATTTTTTTTTTTTTTTTTTTTTTGGGTAGTCAGGATTGTTTTTGTGTGCTGGCTGGTTCGATAGGTCCCCGTTTGGTCTGATGGATGGTGCAGGCCCACTTGATTGGTCCATATGAAAGGCCCAAATATCTCTGGGTCCACCATAAGTGGGATCCAGCCCGCAAGCTTCATGCAGCATGAACGACAACCCCAGAGAGCAAAGGAAGGGGACCACAGGTCTGCAGGGCCGCCTCGGCGGCGTGACAGAGGCCGGGTAGGCCGACCAATCAGCGCATCTTTAGCCTGACGTCTAACCCACCTGATAAAGCTAATCCACCTGATAAAGGATACACTAATTACGTTGGCAGGGCGGACGCTAAGAGCCTGCTTGTATCCTGATTAAAAATCGAGAAAACTGAGCTTGTGTCATGTCAAGCAGAAATTCAAAGAATGTGTAAAGAACAGGCTCTACAGACAGTGACAATTTTTCAACTCATTTTCACTTCTCAACTTAAGATTTCTGGGGACACGTAAGAATTTTGTGACCCCCACTATCATTATTGTGTTTTTTTTTTATGGGCAAACAAACTCTCTTGTCGGATTTGAGTACCGTGACTGACGGAGCCAGGCTTTTCTTAATTCAAAAATGACAAACAAACAGGGCTTACTCGTGGTTAACTCCAGTACGAAAGGCTCATCCGAACTCTCTTAAATGCCCTTTGAGTCTGCTTATGAATACCTCATGAGGTACGTCCCAAGAACCCTAGTATCGGATACTGCGCCGACTTAAGCATCAGAGAGTTTAGGTCAGGAGCCATCCCGACCTCCCCTGACGTTTTGGTTGTCTTCGTTTTGCAGGCCGGGTAAAGCGACGGCACAGCCCATTCTACTGAAGACCAGCCCAATAATCCGTCACAAAAAATCCACAGCCAGAATCTTTTGAAACAGTCACCATAGACTCTCGCCACTGAGTTGGTCTTCATTTGATTCTCACGTTTTTGAAATAGAAAACTTCACTGAATTTTCTTCTCTCTATTAAGTAATAATTGACCACTGCGGAAGAAATTCCATGCCATTAAGTCTCCATGTGACGATTGAAAAAGACTGAATATCCATAATAATAAAAAAAATAAAAACAATTAAAAAAAAGAAAAAGATTATAGACGGAAAATTGGACGTTTATGAAGCTACGCTTAGAATAAAAACTATTTTTTACAAATTATTGGCTCCTAATGGGAGTTGTTGTCATGTGCCTGCGAGAATTATTGAGAACTAATGGTTGAAAAATGAATAGTGTTCTCGTAGTAGATACAATGATGTAATGATTATTAACTCATCATTGCACGAAAAATAATATATATGCATGAAACGGACCAAAGGAGAATTCGAGGAGCTAAAGTTAATTATATATCCTAATTATCCAAGTTGATAATTGCCCACTAAGCCCAACCTAATAGGGGTACCATGCATTGAACAATAACTTCTAGTTTGACCAAACTTAACCAAGTTGATCACCTAGAGATTATTAAGACTAATCCAATCCCAAATCGAGCTTTCCCTTAACTTGATCCAATCCATACTCACTCGCAAACGCGTAATGTTTTTTCAGTATAGACGTAAATATAATAAGAATTTCAGTGTGCACGCATATAATATAACAAGAAAAAAAATAAAAATTAATGTTGCACCCGTCATCAAGACTTGAACTCGTGACTTTCAATAATTTAAATTATAAGTTACCACTCGAGGTGGAACTCAAAATTGATTTTTATGTTAATAAAAATAATTTAAAAAGAAAAAATTATTCCATACCCCCACTGATCGCCGTAATTTCTCAGGTCATCCTTACGTATTGCATAATATATATAGTTTTGCCTCAGCTAAAACTGTGTAGACTCTCACGGAGAATAAAATAAATAACAAATGTAAAAATAAAAAATGTTAATGTTAATATTATTTGAAATGCAAGATGAGAATATAGTTTTCCTCGCTCTTTTCGTGTCACAAGTTTTGTGCCTTAAAGTACGTCTTTGTTAATGCCTAATGTTCACGCGTACAAACTCCTCAAATGAGGGAAGCGTGAGCATTGCAAGATTGCCTTGTGTATAGCTAGATTACATCACTCGAAGAGCAATCAAATTACAATTTTACTTTCTATTATTAAGAGTTTTTTTTTTTTACAAAACAAAGTATTATAGACAATAAGGAAAATATTATGCAAAAGAGAAATATTAAAATTAAGGCCTTAGAAAATGAAAAAGCCCAAGCCCAATGATGTCAGCCAGATTCATGCCCCCGCAAACCGATCAATTTTTAGCCGCACGATCCAAATAAAAATTGGCTTCGGTTCTACCACAAAATCTCAACCGTTCGAGAGAGAGGAGAGAGAAAGCAACAAGGAGGGGGCGATAATTACGAACGCGCGGGCGATACACGGTTTCCTCGTTTCTCTAGAGAGAGCGACAGAGGTGTGAGTTTCTCACACTCAATTCTATTAAATATCGGTTCTTTTCAGGGAAGGAGCCAGAGGGTCGGTGAGATTTTTATCCCTCTGGTGCATTTCCTGTGGATCGCAAATGGGGTCAGTATAATTTTCGATTCTCATCCAGAACCGTAGAGAAAGATTTGATCTTTTTTTCTTTTTGATTTTATGAACTGTGGAGTTTTATAGGGTATAGCCCGCTGGGATCAGATGGGTATTGATCAGTTTTGCTGAATTTTGGTTTATATTGATAAAGTTGGAATCTTGCATAATTCTATTGGGCATGACAAATTTTATCTATGATCTGAGGTTCTTGTTTGGTATTTAAAAGCAATTGCATGTTGCTCTACTTAGTCTACTAGTTATTGGATATTTTTTTTTGTGAAATCAACTCTAATTTTTGTCATTTCTATTTTTACTGAGCA
Organism: Agave tequilana; assembly: GCA_038442645.1. Taxonomy (NCBI): domain Eukaryota; kingdom Viridiplantae; phylum Streptophyta; class Magnoliopsida; order Asparagales; family Asparagaceae; genus Agave; species Agave tequilana. The sequence continues at coordinate 28,990 of JAVJIF010015200.1, forward strand.
TTCTGCTTGATGTTCTTATCTCTACTTTGCTCAAGTTGTACATATTCCTGGAATTTTTATGTGTGATTTAAGGAGGTCTGCAATCACTTTTAGAGTCAATGGGGACATGAAAAACTTTTTCTGAATACGGAGATATTAAAGAAAAATCTGACAGTAAAGATCATGAAATAGAAATGGGTAGGAGAATATCAGGCCACAATGAACATCACAATGTCCAAAAGAAAAAAAGTAACTGGTAGAGGTATTGCCATGAGAGTTAAAGCTTCAGTGAGAATGCGAATGAGGGGTTATCATGTGTGAATGTGCTATCCTTGACCCTAGTATAATCCCTAACCTTTTAGTTGTTGGGTTATATATACTCAATATCGTTTCTACATCTTCACAGACTTTTTCTATTAAAATTGGATGCCACAACTTTTTGCATATCTGCTAACTATATTTTAGGTTTTTTTTGTTTTATCAAATATTGCAGATTCATCAGATCATCTTTTACTGCCATCTAATGGGGCTTTTTTCAAGTTAAAGAAACAAAAGACTCAGGAAATGTAATCTGGAACAAGTGAGAGTATGCCTTTTTCATTAGCAGTTTTATGCAGGCCTGTGAGCCATGAATTTTGATTTTTGAGTTTGTTGCAGTTGATTGTTTTCTGCTTATTGCTGCCTGCCCATCTTCAATTTTGTTATTACAACTTTTTAGATCTATTTCTTGTTATTTGTGACCTGTGATTTTTTGCTTTGAAGTTGCCTCACACACCCTTCCTTCTTCTCAATGTCACACTCATCCCTCTAATAGATTTTCTGATGCTATACGCTAGAAGATCCCAAATCTTATCAATGAACCATTTAGGTCTACCTTATCATGTGATGTTAACTTATTCTAACTCAAAATTGTGTTCAGTTGACTGTAAACTTGTGTCAGACCACACCCATTCACTGTTTGGCCTTCACATCGTGGTTCTAATAAAAAAAAAAAATAGGCATCTTCCTGATTGGAGCTGTGCATATTGTACAGAACAACAGTGAATAATCCCTAGTTTGAAGATATTACAACTGAATCAACTGTAAGTGGATGTCTGCATGTTGCTAATGCTATGTACAGAATAAACACTCAACAGTATTGTATACTAATAACAATCAAGAGTAGAGCTAGTTACAAGGTGTCTTAAACTTCTATTTAGAAACTAGAAAAGCCGAAAGTTTAAACCAAGTAAAGAATTTTTGGAGTAAAAATTCTGTTGTCTCAGGCTTATTATTACCATAAGATTAGATTTGAAAACCACAGAACTTGTCGTTGATAGTAAAGAGGTGGGGATGTGTTATGAAATGTCCCAGTGCCGTTGATGGTAAAGGGGCGGGGATGTGTTATTGAAGGTCCTAGGTTGAAGACTGGGGTAGGGCCTTTGTTAGAGAAGGAAGGAAAGAAAGAAGAGAGACAAACCCACGAAACTTGAAAAATGAGAATAAAAGGTTTTAAACTTGTCGAGGAGGGTAGCGGGATGAAGGAATAATGGTTACAGAATTGAATTGCATATTTCCCATTTTCTCTTTCTCTAATCTTACTGTTTATTTCTGGAGTTGTACCCATCTTTTTCAGTTCTTTTCTCCTTGAACTTTTCAGTGCTGTGATGTGCATATTACAACCATGCAAATTTTGATTCATTATATTCTGCGCTCGATTGCTTTATTAGCTGTATTCATCAAGGAATATGAGATTTTAGAAAGGTCAATAAAAACAAGTAGGGGCAAACTTTTAAAAACATTACTCTCGTTATGGTTTAAAATCTTGGTATCAATATGAGTATCAGCCAATAGTTCTTAGTATCAAATATCGTTAGCATTGGCTATCAATGTCTTGCCTGATATTATGGGGGATTAATATCATACTGGGTACCTCAAAACCCGTTAAGATATTACCGGTATATATCAAAATCAACCAATATTTGAAACCATGGCTCCTGTTATAGATTTCACTTTCAGTAAAATATTTTTTGTTATTCCCATTGTAAACAAGATGTCTGTTTTTGCTTACTTGTGATACAGTTTATATGGGAAAGAGTTCTACGGGCTACATATTAGGATGTTGGAACTACATATTAGGCTGCTGGAACTATAGGCTTTACATATTGCTTAGGATGTTAGGCAATAAGACAACTACATATTAGGCTACTGGGACTACAGACTTTACATATTTCTTAGGGTACTAGGAAATAAGACATGCTTTATGGACTCAATATGTAATTTTTTATTTTGTCAGATTAACATCCTTATACCTTATCAAGGAGATATAAGATGCGTCAGGATCATTAGGATTCTGAATACAGGATGATTTAATAATTTGGATTTGCATGTACCCAAGCAAACAACTTGAGGACGCCTTGGACACAGTCACACACTGATTGAAGATCATGTGGAATTGACTATCATCTTTGGTAAACTGCTGCAGGCCAATGACCTACTGAATATGGCTGGAAAGCCTAAGTTATGGTATGCAGGTGGCTTCTCTGAGCTTCTCTAGATTTTTTATTCAGTATTGGTGATAGGACTTTAGTCCTGTTACTCCTGTCCCATTCAAAGGAAATTTATAATGCTTCTGTTAGGTATTTATGGTTTGTCTAGTCAAACTTTCACGTAAGGGTAATGATAAGTTTTTGCCTTTCTGGCGATCGATGATATTCCCCATTCATGATGTAATTATATTAATTTTCTTATTTTATAGTAGCGGAATTTATGAGTCAGTGGTGGCAAAAGGGTCTGACCTGACCCAATTATGTCTGATCAAAACTTGGCCAATTTGATAAATGGTAATTGGTCAGGATTCCTGGTCGAAACCCAACCCAATTATTTTCAGGTTACTAGAACCAGGCCCGGGTAACCAGATTATTCAATATGTAACTCGTCAACCGGATGACTGCTAGTTACCCCTCCTTTCTGTCAGTTGTGGTGTTGCAACTAGCTTCTTCAAGGAGAAGGCTCATTCGATTAGATCCTTTCTATTAAGAGCTGTTGATTCTTGCTTTCTCAATCTGTCCAATGCTGAAGGGTATCAAATGATACTGTTGAAATCTAGATTGGATCACATCAGTTCTTGTAAGGGAGGAAAGAAAGGAGTAGAAGCATTGTCAAGCTAGAGAAGACACAAGAGACCACTTAGTATTCACAAGAGCTGTAAAGTCACTTTCCCTTATATTTGTTCAAGAATTTCAGAAACCCTTTTCCCTTTTTTATAGCATGAGTCTCATGTCTGTGTGGTGCACGTATCAAACACCAACACTTGCATGGCACTCTCCCGACACATATCAGATACTCTAGATTAGAGTCGGATTTTGGAAACTTGTGCGTTTGAGCTGTGTCGGTTTTAAGTGAAATCTAAAGATCACAAATTTGGACAACTCGAAGCCATATTTCTCTTAAACAAATATGCAACAGGCCTTTTTTCACATGTGTGAATAGTATGTTAATAGAATAAAGTACCTCATTCCCCAAGTGAGACATTGATTATACTTTTTTCATATTTTGTTTGATTTTGTTACTCTACAGAGTCATATTGTTGAGATTTTATTTTGTATTTCGTTTTACTTTTACTATAACTCATCTTAATCACTATGGGTTTGATTTGTAAAATATATAGACACACACATAGAGTCATTTCACCGTGTCCCTGTATCCTACATTTTAAGTATTTTCCTTTTTGCCAAGTCAGTATCATGTCGTATATGTTTTACACTCATTAATAGAAGTGTGCATCGTTCAGCTGAGGAGGACACTCATTAATATTTGTTTCTAATGTGTGATTTCTTGAATATGATCTCATCATTTCTTGTGTATCTGGAGCTTTTACTTAAATTAGCTGGCATGTGGGGACTAAGCTTGCAACAATAGATCCAAGGCCCAAACACATAAATGAAAACAAATAATATGACTTCAACTCTTCTATCATTTTGGTGGGAGCTTTCAAAGAGATTAACGATCTTTCAACGACATTGTTTCTGTAAGGAGGGTTTTGTTATTGATTTTATTTTTTTTTTACTTGAATGGTAATAATGAATTGATGATAATGATATGTGATAAGCTATTCACAATTTCCACAAAGAGAATGCTATCTTGTTTACGTGTGACAGTTGAGAATTTTGTTATGTCATCCTTCTGCAGCAGCTGACTTCTTCTTCTGTACTTCTTTGCAGGGGTGTTTAATAATTACATCATCTTTGTCGTATGGACTTGCTTTTCCATTTAATAATGTTGTATTGCTTATCTACATTATATCTTTATATGTGATGACAACAACTTATTTATATCATTATATTGTATGTAATGATCATAACTTTTTGATGATCGCACCACTATTAGCATATAGCTGGAATACCACATGAAAATTCATTTCTCCAACATACTTTTCTAATAATATGTAAGGAAACTAGAAGAATGTTCTCTCGTCACGGATTCATTGAGCTTATATTGTAGTTGATATGAATTATTAAAATTGAACATGTGCATGAAAAACAGCCAACGAAATCTTAATGGTTTCTAGATTAAGTTAGAATTTCTATATTTTGTATTGAAACTCAATCGTATGCCTACAGAAACAAGTAGGGAAGTTATCTAGTCATTTTCAGTCTCTGCTGTCAAATTGTTACCTGGAAGACAAATGTAACTTTACTTTTTTGTGTTCTGTAATTGACCTGATGTTTGGTTTCTCTTTCTAGGTAATTAATAAATTCAGAAGCTCTTCGGTGTTCTTTTATCTTTAGATATTTTTCCATGAGTAATTTCTTACTTGTGGGCTTGTTGAAGGTATATTTTCCTTTTCGAGTTTGATGTATCTGTTTTAGTTATAGAGCCTTCTTGGTTATCTGTTCACCACTCTGAAAGATGGTGAGGCATACTGTTTCTAATATTCTTACCTTAGCCTCTGACATTGAAGCGTACTGGTTTTGTGCAGTTCTGGATTTCTGAAGTAGAAAAGGCATTGGCTCCTATTTTATTTCTTTCAGCTCCAGCAGTCGTGAATTTTTTACCATTGGAGTGTACTCTTTTTGAATGTTGAGACCCTGCTCTATTCATCCTCTAATCATCACAAGGGTGTTTTGATCTGTTGTCATATAACAAAGGGAAAGGTTGATTTTGCTTTGTATGGATGTTGTAGATTTGGCTGGTTTGCTGGATTTAGGCATAAAGAATCAGTGTGCTTTGAGGCATTTAGGCTTAAAGAATCAGTATGCTATAGGTTATAGGAAGTAGCCTCTTAGAAATCAGAGAATATTTATAATAGATAATGGGCATGAAAGAAGAAGATAAACAGTCTGATGGTGGTGGAACTAATGGTGAGGATGTGTGCTCTGCTGTTGATAGTCAGAAATTAAATACCTTACACACACCAAATTCTAGTACAGATAAGGACGCCGACCTCTTGCTTTGCCGTGTCTGTCACTGTGCAGAATCCGACAGAAGGGGAGATGCTGCCTTAAGCTTCTTGGACATTCTCCCCCCATCACATGAAATTTCGGATACCAGCGGGGATGGTGAATCAACTGATAAAGTTCCTGAAAACGATGTTGAGAAAGATGTCATCCATGCTAATGATAATAGAGAGCCTGGATTTGTTGAGTTCATAAGCCCTGAAGGAGAAGTTTTTGTTTGCAGTACTGATATAGAATCGGGCTCATATTATCAACAAGACACACTGATTGCTCTTGGATGTTCTTGTAAAAATGAGCTTGCACTTGCTCATTATGCTTGTGCATTGAAGTGGTTTATTAGCCATGGATCTACCATATGTGAAATCTGTGGAAGTGTTACTAAAAATGTAAGGGCTGCAGATTTTAAAAAAGTTATGGCTTCTTTAAAGGAATATGAGGCGTTAAAGGAAAGGACCGCAACAGGGGAACTTACTCAGGTATGTGTGGGAACAAATTCAGGTGTAGACCCTGATGCTTTAGCTGCTGTTCGAAGGCAAAGACTTAGTGAGGTGTCATTGTGGTTCAACCCTCACAATAATTCCATTACAGTTTCACAGGAAACTGTAGATCAATCATCAAATGTCCTCCCCGAAAATGTTGTTACAGTGGAGAATCCTACAGCTAAATGGGCTGTTGAAGGTACTGGAATTCTAGTTGCAACTGGCCTGCTTACTGTTACACTTGCTTGGTTAATTGCTCCTCATGTTGGAAAGGTATGCTTCAAGCTGGTGCTGGTTTGAATTTCAAAAGCTTGATATAGAAGGCTGATACAGTATTTCAGTTTCAAATTCAGATCATACCATATTATCCGTGTATGGTCTTTTTATGCTATTTTCTGTCTTCACTATTATGGATTACTAGTATAAAAACATGCAGTCTTCACATGGATTACTATTATATAAACATGCACATTAGCTTATAGAAAGATATACGTACCTTAAGCGTGAATACTTTTCTCTCCATGTATATTTGTGAGCCATTTGGGTTACTTCAGAAGCATTCATGATGTGAATGCTTCCAGAGTGAGGTGTATGATAGACCATTCAAAACGAAAATGTACACATCTAAATGTCAACTAATGAATGCAAACTTCCCATAATAGAATATCAAATGTTTTCAACATGCTTCAACCATGCATCAAATGCATATAGAGTCAATGCTTGATGCATGAAAGGAACATCTTCATATAATCGGTTTCTTGTTTTTTAGGTAAGTTACATTTGCAGATCATACCAACAGTCTGGTTTTCGATTTGTGTGTGGCATGCCTGAATGCGTGTGAAGTTTGTGCAAGAGATAACTGATGATATTTATCATTTTTTTCTTGTGGCCTTTGGAGTCCATTTTTCAGTTGATAATGGAATATGTTGGGTTCTTAATAGCTAAATTTCATTGATCTATCCACCCAATCTTATCTCGACAAATAGCGAATACTAAGGACATCTACATTTTTTGTTGGTTGATGTGCCTTAATAACTAAATTTACAAGGTTTTAAATTTTTTAGCTTATCTCATGAGATAGACTATAGAGTTATTTATGCACATTTACGACTTAGTGCCAACTCTTACCGCAAGCCTATAGAAGTTTGGAATGGCTGCTGGGCTTTATTGTAAGTTAGTCTCACCACTGCAATTAAAAATATTGTTGAAGGACTAGTGGTCTTTATTGTAAGTTCTGTGTTAATCGCTTGATGAGATCATCTTTTTGGAAAATATGAAATTTGCAATCCATAAGCCTTGGCTCATAAATTATGTGTATCACTTAGTAATATCATCTTCTTGACAAATATTTGTACTTTTGGAACAACCACAGAACAATCTCAATTAGTTGGGTTCAGGTAAGAGTCAGTAGATATAGCAAAAGATCTTATATTTAAAAGGAATATCTGCTAGAAAATAGTTTTTTTTCCAGATTTTTCTTGTAGTTCTGACTGAGACTATTGAATGGCTTGCATGCCTCCCCCCCACCAACCAAAAAAAAAAGAAAGAAGAAGATCTAAAGTAGTATTGGAATATGGTGATTCTTGTATGTTTTAGTAATGTATTTTGTGATGACTAATTTTACTTGTGCAGAGAACTGCAAGAAGTGGTCTTCATATTCTTCTTGGAGGTGTATGTGCTTTGACAATTGTGATCTTCCTTCGATTTGTAAGTATCTTGGTCCTTTTGCTGTGTCACTTGTAATCTTTTCAACTTTTTTCCTATGTATTTGTTCAATAAAAAATTGACTTATGGTATATGCTATCATTAGAATCCATGCATGACACATCCAGTTTGCGACTTTTACTCTTCCAGCTGAAAATATTCAAACTATTAATAATGCATAATTTCTTTCACACAAAAAAGAATCTTCTTTATAAGGTACATATTCACACTTTGATTACTTGATGGATCTAACTCAAATGTGCAGACATGTTGTCATCAATAGCTCAGAAGTTATAGATTTATGTCACATAACTGTTTTTGCTAGACTGAAAAAGGAAAAAGGAAAAATCTTGCCCACCATGTCCCCTTCTTAACTGAAGGACCCTCTGCTTGGACCACTGTATCAGAACAATATCTTGGGCACATTAAGTTTTGCAGTTTGCTCGTTTGTTTTAGTTCAATAACATCTACAGACCTGTTTCTTAAATTTGCAATAAATTTGCAATAAATCCATAAATTGAAATTTAATGTTTTTGTGTTTTATGCTACCTGGATCATTAAAATAAAAGAAGGGATTTACATGCCTTTTCTTGCAAGCAATCATATGCATATATTGTCTAGCAATTTTCTGGTGAAAAATAAGGGCTAATTAACTAAGATGTTCTGATCGAGGGTACCTACTGGTATTGCACTTAGATTGCTGCATGTGCGAAATAGTGGGCTAGATTAAAATTTGAAATGCATTGAAAAAAGAAACAAATATTTTATAATAAACTATATACATACTTTATACTAGTACTATATGCACACTTCAATAAGGTCTAACTTATTTTGTTATTTAAATAAATGATAGTTATAAAATATCAATGTTAGACATTCAAGTGCACTTGGAAACCTAGTCCGAGTAGAGCATTGATAATAAAAGCTAGCAGAGCTGACTAGTAATGTCATCAATCAATAATCTGAAAGTATTACATGAATAACAGAACAGGTCATGCAGTATAAAGTATTTGTTCTAAAAAAGTTATATGTTGGATAAGAAGTTTTGAGGTGTTGATGAAAAATTTACTGGATATATGAATTACGTATGGGTGAATTGATGGATGAAGAATAATTGGAGAACCCCTTGGAAACTATGAAATACTTTGGGCAAAAATTTTCTAAGGTTATGCATGTCTTTGTTTATAGAATGTGACCTGATGAAAAAGCTCTGAAAGACTGCAGGTTTCCTTTAAACTGAAAACTTAGGGAGTTTCATCGTCTAATTCTCTCCCACTTAATTCTTTATTGATAAAGTTTAAATTGCTTTTCATGACACGTCGATGAATATATATTCTTCCTTTGACTTGTTTCTGTTTGTTTTCTTCATTGTTTCGTTTCTGGTGACTATTTTCCTCTTTAGCTTTCAATATATATTCTTTCTTTGAATTTTCTTTTGTCCCCAACGTCAGGTGATTTTATCTAGAATCAAGTATGGGCCTGCACGGTACTGGGCAATCTTGTTTGTATTCTGGTTTCTTGTTTTCGGAATCTGGGCTTCCCGGACCCACGGCCACCAGTAAAATAGATTAGAGAGATCCTCCTATCCTCTGCACTTCCCATCTACGTATCTCTGTTTGACCGTGCTACTAGCCTGTATGCAATAAAACAATGGCCGTGTCAGCCCAAAAAGGTTTCTGTATTCTAAGGTGGTGGCCGAGGTCTTTTATCCACTGTTACGATTTCTTTAATTCATGAACTTACACTCCGTAGCAGCAATTGTGTAGATGAATATAATACCCTTCGGCGCCTCCTAAATTGAACAGGTAGTATGCAACCCTGGTAATTATTGTAGTCTGCAGTAGCAAGAAATATGTTGTTATAATGAGGATGCGAGTTGACAATGTTTGGCATTTTGGTTTATACTGAGGCTGAGAGGAAATATAATTCCCTTGTATATGTTTAGCTTTTATTGATCATCCTGTTGGACACATGGATGTTCTTTTTTTAATTTCTTGCATATTGTTGTTTCGGTGCAACGGCCAGAGTACTACTATATGTGAACGGTTGAATCACCAGCAGTTATTTCAGAGCTTACAGTTATTTCAGAGCTTGTCCGTTTTCAGAGCTCCATCTAACTAGAATCAGCAACAGGCGTGATTAGACTCAAAATCACATGTTGATGGTACAGGACTTGATTTCTTGTGATCAAGAGGCATGCGTGCGTTACATGTTTGATGTGCAAGCAATTCAATTCTGGGAACTTGAAGCATGTGTGATATGTGAGAAAGTAGAGGGTTCTCTTTACCTGACAGAGCTACATGATGTCGAAAATTTGAGTATTTTCTTCTTGCATTTCTCTGGTTCTGCTGTTATCTGTGTATTGTATGGTTGAAGGTCTTTTTGTGCCTGCCCTTGAGCATTTACATACTTGATATTGACTTATTCAGTTATAATTATCTTCTTGCATGTTCACTAGGTTTCTTTTATGCCAAAATTGATGTCCTTGTTTCATTTATTATCGATAGAGGGTTTCTTGCTTTGTTCTCTTAATGTGAAGTTTAGTAGTTCATGGCGTATGTTATTTGTATGTTTAATAAGTTGTACAAAATGGTTAAATATTTTAGGGTTATGCCTATATTTTCAAATTTTAGTTGAGTAGGCAGGCGAAATCTTCTTTAGATCACAATTTGTTTGGTATGAAAGCCTGATGGATAGAGTCGTATGTACGTTGTCGATCAGTTTCTTATACTTCGGACTATGTCGGTGGAAACTGCTTCGAAAACTGACTGAAGGTGAACTTTTGCTTTGATGGAAGAATAGGAAATTTTTTTCCCTTAACAGTTTACGAGTGCTCTTGCAAAATGTTTTTGTTTCAGGCAATGTTGTGTAGTTTCAACTTTTTTTTTTTGTTTGATTGGGAATGAAATTGAAACTTTGGATGGTTTTGTTTTTATTAGAGAATGGAATGAGGTGGTTTGAAAACGAGCACCCCCATGTTTTCTTTTCCTTGCAAACAAAGACGTTACATTGTTGGAAAAAATGCTTCTCTTGAAAAAAAAAGATGATAAGAGAAGATGATGTTATCGTCATCTTATAAGCCTGTTGGAGAACTCGTGGGTTGGCCTGCTAGTAATAACCCACTTTGTAAAATGGGGAGGTTTTAAGTTTAATTTTTGCGGCTGTTAAATGAAAGATTTAATTTGAATAATTAGTGAGGGAAGTTTATAGGTCGGAGGTGACCATCATCTTGTTTCCAGAGAGGGAAAAAAAATTAGTGATAATGCTTTTCTCGTCTAGAAACCCAAGGAGAGCTTTTGGAGAAATTAGGGTTAGGAAAGAAAGAGAACCAGTGTGTAAGAATTTACAAACGAAAAGAAAAGGGGAGAAAGATTTTAAGATTAAAAAAGTGAGGGTAAGTTTGAAGATGGCGTTATCATCCTTGTGCGGGGTTGGTAATACGCTGTGCCTAGCCAAGCTCAGAGTCGAATCATGTATGGGCTTAGAGTCTCTCTCTCTCCCCCCCATATATATATATATATATATATATATATATATATATATATATATATATAGGGCTTAATGTACCTCAGCCTGCAGGCTGAGAGAATTTCTCAGTCTGCGGGACGTAGCTGAATATATGCCACACATCGGTCGCAGAGTGTGGGCGCCAAAAAAATCAAAAAAATCCCGCCTAAACAATCGTGAAACAAATTGACAAAAATACCCTTTTATATGACGACGGCGACTTCTAGCATTGAAAAGTAAAAAAATATTCCATGGTCGCATACTTAATACAGAATAAAGAATACCGGAGGAAACATGCTATTGTATAGCAATGCGACCTCCTTCAGTACTGCGACCAAAGTCGCAAACTTCTTTCTCATTACGACGGTGATGACGAGGATTAGAAGTTTAAAAAAATTGTATTTTGTTTTTTTTTAAAATATATATAAATCTGTTTTCTAAAGTTAATTGTGTGAATTACATTTTTTACTACTATGTCTTGGTTGAAAATGCTGTACAATTGTTACAAACCTTCATTTTAAATATTTTACGATAAACGAATATACTGCGACCATGGACGCAGTTAATAATTATATTACTTCACCCTTATAAATTTTTAAAATGAAAGGTTGCGACATTGGTTGCAGTTGCTGGACGCAGACTTAATAAATACACTGCGACCTTGGTCGCAGTTGCTGGACTTTAGTCTTAATCAACAACAACACTGCTACCTTGGTCGCAGTTGCTGGTCTTTACTCTTAATCAACAACATCACTGCGACCTTGGTCGCAGTTGGTGGTCTTTATAAATAATCAACAACAACACTGCGACATTGGTCGCAGTTGATGGCCGCAGTCTTAAAAAAATAATCTGCAATCTTGGTCGCTATTGCTGGTCTTTAGTCTTAATCAACAACAACACTGCGATGAGGTCAACAAAAACACTGCGACGAGGTGACACGTCACCGCAGCAGTTGCTTAGTCGCAGTCTTTGGTCACAGTGTCGACCCTGGTCGCAGTAGTTACTGTTTGCAATGTATCTTATGAGACCTTGGTCGCAGTGTCATCTATGGTCATAGTTGTTTTGTTTGCAATGCATGGCTGCGACCAAGTTCGTAGTTTATTAAAAAAACAAATATGCTTTTTATTTATGTCCAGGCATTTATCTCCAGGCATGTGCAAATGATACAAAACGATCTCTTATACAATAAGATTGAGTGTTACAATATAGCAGTACAAAGAAGACTAAACATCAAAAAAATCCCCTGTTGACTAAGAGCAGTGGTGTTATTGAGGTCTTTTATTTATGTCCAGACATTTATCTCCAGGCATGTGAAAATGATACAAAACGCTCTGTTATACAATAAGATTGAGTGTTACAAAGAAGACTAAATATCAAAGTAGCCAAGAAGACTAAACATCAAAAAAGCCAAGAAGAGCCCTTGTTGACTAAGAGCAATCTTCTTCTTGAGGTCTGGTGGCAGCAGAATCCTCCGATTCCAACTGACCCTCCAAAGTGCCGGGATACGATCTTTCGTTAATGAACATCTCTTCACCAGAAGGTTATCCAGTGAGCATGGAGTTTCCTCGATGTCACTTCTGGGGTAAGAGAGTGAGAGTGAGACCTCACAAGGTATGCTACCCACCACTATATCCACCACATCCCCCACCGCCATACCCACTCTGACCATCCGTTATCAGCAAGCTTGACTGGTGCATCAAGTCAGAGCAGATCTCGGTGAGGCTTAAGTCCTCGTCAGGGATCATGACTTCTTCCCTTGTGAACGACGAGGACCATGACTTCTTCCCTTGTGGACGAACATCGATCAAGTTCGTCCATAGGGTCATCTTCATCCATGGAGGCAGGCCCCTGTTAGAGACTCTGAAAAAGGCGGAAATTCTCAGAGCAATTGCTCTCGAAAGAAAACAGTCTAATTATTGGCTGTTAAAGGGAGAGGGTGAGCCCTATTTATAGGCAGCCCATAATAACCATAATTAATGGTTCATTAATCAGAATCGTCGGCATTAATGGTCTCCAACCGCCAGCGCCGGTTTGGCATTAAAAGACATTAACGCCTAAACCCAATGAAGAGCCGACGCGTGGACAACCGCTTCGGGAAACAACGAATGGTGCGGGGTTCGTCAACATAGACATGACGTTAAAAGATCTCATAAAATCTTTATGACAGGTCGCGTCTCACGGACTGACTCCAAGTCGCATCAGACAACAGACAACTTTTCATTTTTCATTTAGATTCAAAAAATGACTTAATTCAAAAACAACACTTAATAAAAACAACACTTACTTAACGTACTGCGACCAAAGTCGCAGTCCATGTAATGCAACCCTAGATTGCAGTTGCTAGCCATCTTTATCAATAACAACACTGCGACCTTGGTCGCATTTAACCATGTACACTGCGACCAAAGACTTTGACTAAGGTCGCAGTTTAAATGTACAATGCGACCAAAGACTCTGACTACATTATATACAAAAAAATGAATTACTTAACGTACTGCGATCAAAGTCGCAGTCCATGTAATGCAACCCTAGATTGCAGTTGCTGGCCATCTTTATCAATAACAACACTGCGACCTTGGTCGCATTTAACCATGTACACTGCGACCAAAGACTTTGACTAAGGTCGCAGTTTAAATGTACAATGCGACCAAAGACTCTGACTACATTATATACAAAAAAAATGAATTACTTAACGTACTGCGACCAAAGTCGCAGTCCATGTAATGCAACCCTAGATTGCAGTTGCTGGCCATCTTTATCAATAACAACACTGCGACCTTGGTCGCATTTAACCATGTACACTGCGACCAAAAACTTTGACTAAGGTCGCAGTTTAAATGTACAATGCGACCAAAGACTCTGACTACATTATATACAAAAAATTAAACTATAAAGTAGAATTTTATCGCAGGCTGAAAAAATTGATCTGAAAAGATTTTATATTTTCAAAAAAAATTTTATCGCAGGCTGAAAAGGAGAAACTAGATCTTTAAAAAAAGAGGTAAAGAAATAGGGCGAAAAGTAATTTATATCCTATAAAGAGCGGCAAAAATAAAAGGGGGAAAAAAATAATAATAAACAATAAGGAAAAGTTATCATAAAGGGTATTTGGTAATTTAACTTCTACCTAAAAGCGGGCCGCAAGTCAGTGAGGTGACAAATCGAGCCACGTCACCGCAGGCTGAGATAGTACTCTCAGCCCGCGGGCTGATATACATTTTTCTCATATATATATATATATATATATATATATATATATATATATATATATATATAGAGAGAGAGAGAAATGTATATCAGCCGATATATATATATATATATATATATATATATATATATATATATATATAGAGAAACGTATATCAGCCGTCGGCTGAGAGACCCTCTCAGCCTGCGGTGACGTGGCACATTATTAACCACACTAGAAAGGACGGCCCGCCTATCGAAATAGTTGAATGTACTAAATAGCCCTACTGTAAAAGACAGTAGATCTGTATAGTTTATTATATTTTTATATTTTCTGACGTTACTTAATTTTGTCACAATTATCTTTTATAACTGCGGCCAAACTGCAAACATTTTTTTATCAAATCACGAAACTAATTTGAATGCTTCTTTATTATTTTTTTGTTATCTGATTTGAAATTTAATGATTTTTTAATATTGTCGCAGTTTACTTTTTTTTCGCATGTAATGTATAAATTATTATTTTTTTTTACATATTGAATTCGGACAAGGACTGCGACTATGATCGCAGTGCTTAACGAGAGCAAGTCGTGGTACTGCGACTATGGTCGCAGTACTCACGACAGCATTTTTTTTTAGTGAGTTTTTTTGCTAAGTTATATGTAATAACAGTGTCTAAGGACTGATACTATAGTCGCAGTTTACGTATGGTTTTATATGTTTGATCTTCACTGTAACTTATTGCATGCGAAATAGGACTGCGACATGGTACTGCGACTATGGTCGCAGTACTCACGACTACATTTTTTTTGGGTGAGTTTTTTGCTAAGTTATATGTAATAACGGTGTTTAAGGACTGATACTATAGTCGCAGTTTACGTTTGGTTTTATATGTTTGATCTTCACTGTAACTTATTGCATGCGAAATAGGACTGCGACTGTGGTCGCAGTGTTTAAGAACAACAGTCGCAATTTTCTAATTTGTGATATACAGTGAAATATACAGTGAAATATACTGATTTGAGAGGATTGCGATTATGTTCGCAGTATTATCTGTTCATATAATTTATTTTTGGACTGCGACCATGGTAGCTGTTTATAATTTTATTGAATACAAAACGATCAAACTGTTTATGACTGGACAGCGACCGTGGTCGCAGTTTCATATGTAATTATAATATGAGTACTGCGACCATTATCTCAGATAAGATGCAGAATTAATACCTATACGGTATACTTTATATGTATTTTAAAAATGTGAAAGATTATTTTACAGATAGAAGTAAATTTTATTTATAACATATTATGGTGAGAAAGAGACCTTACAAAAAAGAGCATTAAAAGCTTTAAGAGAAGACAAAATAACGTTGAATATCAGAAGATCAGGAAATCCTAATTCTCGTCATCATCACCATCATAAGCAGTTTCGTCTTCTTCATTCTCCTAGTCTTCCTGTTCATCACTTATTTCCTCATCATCTTCCTGTTTTTGAGGTTGTTTTTGGTTCATCAATAAACTCCCAGAATGGATCGTCTCTATTAAGCTCTTTGTCTGATCTGTTGCGAGAAAGCGAGCCTATAGCATCAGAGGACATGCTTTCATCAAGCATGCCTCCGTCAAGTGGCAGAGGAATAATGTCCTCCTTACTAACCCACATGAAAACTTCATCATCATCATGAATAGGAGGATCAGTTAAAATATTATTTGATGTAGTGAGATAGTCAAAAGGAGTGAAGTCCAGACTGGTATCAGATTCACTAGAATACCCTGAAGAAAGAGGACCGGTGGGGGATTGATTGAAGTTGAATTCTGAGTGTTCAGAGGAAGAAGATGGGGAAGACATGATTCAAGAATGAATTATTTTTCTGAAAGTTTTTGAAATCAAATTGAAAAGGAGCAAAAATATAGTTTTAAGATAAGAGATAATATATTAGTTACAAGCACTATATAAAGGTCAATAATGTGAAAGAACATGAATAGTAATAATAATTGTTATAGGTGACGGTTGAGTATGTTTAGAAGTGATAAAAAAAATTAAATATTAAATTGAAGAGTTATGACTGGAGAATCCGAAGAGTACCTTTTTTCCAGAGGTTTACTACGTGAAGTACAAATAAACTTGTTATAGAATGTTTTGCCTATATCTTTAGATTTCGTATGGTGCACATCTTTCCTTTATCGTGATTAACATTAGTGCATCTCTTTTTTCTAGACTGTTGTTGTATCACGGTAGATAGATTATTAATTACTTCATTAAATTCAGTATAATTAATATAGTATTTTTATAAGATGTGATATACGCGAACTGATCTCAGGGTCGCATGGCTAAACTACCTTGTAAAATTATAAAAAATCTTTTACATAAGGCATGCGAAAAAAGATTGCGACTTTGGTCGCATTGCTGTATGATAACATGTTTTCATCTGTTATTTTTTATGTTATAAGGAATGCGACTATGGTCATGCGTGATATAAAAAAGTTTTTTGTTATACTATGACTGCGACTAGTGTCGCAGTCGTCATTTAAAATTGAAAGTTATTTTGTATTAAGTCTGCGACCATGGTCGCAATGATTGAAAGTTTTATTATATTATGACTGCGACTATGATCGCGGAATTTGTAAAACGGTAATAATTCTGTTACAGAAGGCATGCTTCTGTTTATTTCAGATTATGTTCATCCAATTTTTTTTCTATTATATTTTGATGTAGTAGAATTATGAATTTTATAACTGTAGATATATTCAACTGAAAATTATTTTATGGGGTATTTTTGTCATTTTGATTCACGAATGTTCAGGCGGGATTTATAGGGTATTTTTGTCATTTGATTTACGAATGTTTAGGTGAGATTTTTTTGTTTTTTTTTGCGCCTACACTCTGCGGCCGATCTGTGGCATATATTCAGCCACGTCACCGCGGGCTGAGAAACTCTCTCAGCCGTCGACTGAGGTACAGTAACCCCATATATATATGTATGTTATATGTATGTATGTATGTATATATGTATGCATATGTATATGTGTGTGTATATGTGTGTGTATATGGGGTTACTGTGAGAGTTTCTCAGCCGACGTAGCTGAATATATGCCTCATATTGGTCGCAGAGTGTAGGCGCCAAAAAAATCAAAAAAATTCCGCCTAAAGAATCGTCAATCAAATTGATCAAAATACCCCCTTTTTACTTTTAAACTAGCAAAAACTCATCCACAATAAAATTTTACCTCTTTTTTACTTCTAAATTAGTAAAAACTCATCCATAACAAAATTTTACCTAAAAATTTGTAATTTATAGAGAATTTTCTGTTGAATATTGTTGGCCCAGAGGTCTTCCGCTCTAGTTTTGATGATGATTAACTCATGTAGTTATAGTTTAATAATAATCTTATGATATTTAGTTTCAGATATTTGATCAAGTTATTAGTAGGTGATTAGTTTCAACAAAGGTATTTTGGAGCCTTCACATGGTGATTAGGAGCTCGAGCGTCAAAGTTCACATCTAACACTCGATTGGAGTCAACCTCGGTGAATCGCGTTTGGATCGAGTCGGCTTGGAGACAAGAAGACATCGGTTTGTTTAGTTAAGATTTTGTTTAGATTCATTGTAAAGATTAGATAGTGTGATATGCTCAAGTTCACAACATGCACGTTTCATGTTTTGATTTTGGTTTTCGGTTTAACCGATCTTGGTTTTCATGAATAGATAGAATCAAAACAAGTTTACATGGTTTAATGTATATTAGATTTGATCTGTATACATCTATACTTCATATACTTAGAAAAACTTATTTTGATACACTATCATGTGTTTAGAGTTTTGTATTTAGACAAAACCTATTTTTGGATTTAATGTCAAAACATAGATATAATACCTTTCATGCATATTAGATTCTATCCATATACTATATGCTTCAAAGTTATTATCATGTTTTTGTATTTACATGTGTTTTGAAAAAATCGGATTTCCATTTCAAAAATTCAAGTTTTGGAAAATACAGAATTTGATTTAAGGCAAAATTTTCAAGTCACAAAAATGGTTCAAAATGTTTGTAACATGTTTTGATTTTTACTCAAACATATTTGTATTTTAAAGATATAATAAGAACTGATTTTTGTGGAATTTATGTGTTTTTATGGGATTTAATTAAAGATAAAAATCCTAGTTTTTAAGTCCTATATTAGGCTGGATTGGCTGACTGTCGGTCGACCGTAGCAGTAGGCGGTCGACCGACGTGCATAGAATGTGCACGCAGCTAGGCTGTTGGGCCAGTCGACCGGAACGGTCGACCGCCAGAGAGCCTCTGCTCTTTAGAAATGGCCCCGGTCGACCGTCCCGGTCGACCGGCAGAGAGCTCTGCTTTTTGTATCAGCTCGATCAACCGGGCGGTCGATCGACCAGAGAGCCTGTAACCCCCTGATCCCTAGTGTACGTGTCACAGTATCAGTACACGATGAATTTTTTTGAAAATTTTCTGAATTAATTTGGAAAATCTCCGTAGTCGGTGTCGACCGATACCGATAATCGGCTTTACGATTTTATTTCACAAACGGAGTAGAATTTGGAGAATCCGCTTTCACCATGTGTCTTAGAATCGTATTCTCTACGTTAGGGTATTTTTGGGGATTTTTTTCTGAATTTCTGAAAAATCCGGCCAAACCGGTGTCGCCCGTATCGGCGAGACACTCTGAGATTTTTAATTTACAAATCGGATCGAGTTTCTGCAAATCGTCTTCATCTTACGTCTCAGGATAATATTCCTATTTTATGTAATTTTTGGGCCCTGTTCAGAGCTAGTCGCATTTTGGGCCAATATTATAATATTTAAATATTACTTTTTTTAGTTTTCTTTTTCTTTTCTTTTCCTTTCTCTTCTCTTCTCTGGCTTTTTCCAGAGAATTCCCCCCACCGCCATTAGCCACCGCCTTTCCCCCTTTAAAATTCTCTCTCCCCCCCAAACCTCCCTCTCCTTTCTCTCTCTCTCAAAATCTCTCTCACTCTCTCCTCTCACTCTCTCTCTCTCTCTCTCTCCCTGGTAAATTCTCTCTCTCTCTCCCCTCTTTTTCTCTCCCCTGCCGCCAGCGTGGACTGCGGGAGATGGCGCCGGCGTGGGCCATGGAGGGCGCCGCCGGCATGGGCCGCGGCGGGCGTCGCCGGCCAGACCGGCCAGCCGGCCCGTGGCCGGCCAAGGCGGGTGCAGCAGCAGCAGCAGCGCTGCTGCTGCTGCTGCTCTCTCTGTGTGTGTGTGTGGTCTGTGTTGTGTGTGGTGTGTGTGTGTTCTGTGTTGTGTGTGTGTGTGTTGTGTGTGGTGTGTGTGTTGTGTGTTGTGTGTGCTGTTGTGAGAGAGAGTGTGTGTGCGTGTTTGCTGTTGTGTGTAGGAGTGTGGCTGTGTGTGTGCGCGCGCCCTGTTGAGTGTGTGTGTGTTGTTGGGTTCGGGTTCACACCCGAACCCACTATAAGACTATTGGTTGAGTGAAAACCCGTTACCCAAGAAGCCCTACCCATTAACCCACTAACCCACTTCGACTTAAGTTAATTGGGTTGGGTTTGGATCTAAACCCGACCCGTTAACCCGTCTACCCGCATCCAAATGAAATAAAGGTAATTTTTCAAAAAACCCCCTGCTACATTTTAGTATTTGCATTTGAAATATTTTTATTTACATATTTATCCCATTTTGATTAGGTTTAGCGTTTGGGCGATATCGGGAGTATCCGGACTCCGATTTAGACGATTTTAGATCCGTTACGATCGTGGGAACGAGAGCTACCTTCCCGTGGCTATTTAGTGAGTGTTTTTCTTTTATAAATTATATTTTACTGTGTTTAGTGACATTGACCTATTAATTATTGATTATGAATAAAATCCGGTAACTATTAATTAGTCACTGGTCATAATCATACAGTCATTGGAATAGGAATGACCTAGAATATTGCTAGGTCTACTGACATAGACAATTTGAATACAGTCATGACCTGCACAGCCACTGACACGCGGGTGTACACTCTTATGACATGTACTGTATCACAGTCACGTTACATGCATACTGATTCACAGATACACTATGACATTACACTGGTACTAGACATGCATGCTAGACACCGTTACTATAAGACACCGTCGACCACTGTTCCTACATATATTAATGCTACGCATGCTTATGGCTACACGGATACTGTAGTTCACTGTACATGATAGTAGACACTGACCACTGTTATTACCTGTGCATGTTACACAGATACTATGACACGGCACACTTGTTATTTCGTAGGCATAGCCCACCGATACCGTTATGTAATGTATTGTTATCCTCGTTACATGGATTCTCGGCATATCACTGCACGGGCTACTGCACTTCATATTAGCATGATCATCATACACATTTCTGTCATGCATACATATTACAGTTACACATGTCTGTGTTATTTCTATCTTCTTGTCGTATGGATCACCGTGCTTATTACATGTATTATTGTTCCATGTTCCCGTATTCATGTTATATGATTGTGTCCTGTTACTGATATGGATTTCCCGTTACTGGACATGAGAGCTGTTGATATGCGACATGTGGAATCCCACATCTATTGTTCCCGTTTCCCGTTATATTGTTCCTGTTATATTGTTCCTGTTATATTGTTCCCATTCCCGTTATATTGTTCTATGCTATCAACAGAGCTCAGGTCCAGTTATCATGTTACCCGTATCATGTACTGTATTTATTCATTGTATACTTGACATATCAGATCATAAATTTAATTGGGGTATGGGGGAGACTCGACGGTTGATTAGATCTTATCGGGTGATGTACTTGATCCATATTGTTCTCCCACTGCAGGGGATGGTAGTGCTACCTACCAATTGCTCCATGAGCTCTCATTACTTGATTATTGTTCCCCTCTTAGCGGAGGGCTTTGGTCTTAGCAGCCAGGGGTTTGATTAAGACCGTGATCCCGGGTATGCACGGGATACACTTACCTGATAAGAACTCTTCGACCATGGGTTTCCAATTAACATAATAAAACAATATACACAATAGTGACGTCGGGAACACTTGTTATTTGGTTACTCTCTCGTTTGGATAATGGTACCCGTAGGTCATGTCCGGATGGGTTCGACTGGAGTGCGGGCTCCAGTATGAACTGCCAGTGGTATGGGACACTGGAAGAGATTGACTAAAATACCAGGTGGTACTGATTGTTATTATTGTATAAATCACATGACATGCTCTACTCATGTATATTATTGTCCCTTCGTAATTGTTACTATTGCTACTATGTTATTCGCTATCATGTCACCTGTATATCATGTTACATTTTCTGATATTCGTTACATTCCATGTGGTACTATGCGATTCATGTACATGTATACTACGCATTGCATATAGTCTGTTTCCTGTATTCCTTGCAGACATCATGACTGTATATGCACGACACCGTATGATGGTTATATTGCATATGCTCACCTGCATGTTCATATTACATATGCCCACCTGCCTGTTCATATTGCATATGCCCACCTGCATGTTCACTTATATCATGTCACCACTAGACAACATCATTTTATAAACTGGATACAACTATAGACATGACCCGATGATAACCGGCAAGGTAGTGATGATAATAAAAGATGACATGTTTATCTATTTCTACTGCTTATTATATCCTTATCATATGGTATCACTAGTCCCACATCATGTATTATATATATTTATCGTGCTTGTATTACTATTGTATATATTACTACCTCCTCCTTCATTTTACCACTCACTAGGTCGCTTTCTGACGACCCTGAGTTTGCGTGCCCAGATTGGAGATCCGAGTTATCGTTCGGGCAGCTAGTTCATTGGATTCACATAGTAGACTTTACCATCGGGATTCCTTTATAAGTATCTTTATGCTTTGTTCCTGTTATCTTATTTATCCCTGTTTATATATCTGTTATGATTGCTCACCCTTTCTGCAGGTATTCTTGTACTTATGTCCTGCTGGAACTCCTGTGTATATTGAGGTTATGTCCTGTACTGAGGCTTAACGTACGCGTGAGGTTGTTTTCACCTCGCGTATGTACGTTGCCATAACGTCCCCGTACCTGCGGGATTGGGGCGTTACATAGTGGTATCAGAGCCTAGGTTCACACCTGGTGTGGGTAACCACCTGGGTCAATCCTCGGGCTCTTACCAACAGTACAATCAGGTTCAGATTAACTGATCTGTATCTGACTTTGGGGATTCCAGCAAAGAGTACAAGAATACCATGTCATTGACAATTCATTCCTTGACTCTTTTGTATTCCTTACTTATAGTTGTCCACCAGAATATCTAATTTCCTTCTTGCTTTCTTTTCCTCTTCTTGCTTCTAATCCGTTAGTATTCATTCACTACCATACTTCTTCATCCCGAGTTCCTTATAGATATCAGAGTGCGCAGCGGAAGTGTCGTGGACCCGTAACATTTAGGCTTTGGGGTTGAAAATATTGTTCTCACACCTGATGCGAAATTTCGAGGACGAAATTTTTTGTAAGGTGGGGAGAAATGTAACCCCTTGATCCCTAGTGTACGTGTCACAGTATTAGTACACGATACGACGCATAATGTTGATTTGACCTCCGTGGTAGTCCGATTGAGTTGCTTTCAGTTTCAAAAATTATTTTCTAATATTTGAGATTTTTAGAATTTTTCTGGAAATTTTCTGGATTAATTTGGAAAATCTCCGTAGTCGGTATCGACCGATACCGATAATCGGCTTTACGATTTTTATTTCATAAATGGAGTAGAATTTGGAGAATCCGCTTTCACCATGTGTCTTAAAATCTTATTCTCTACGTTAGGGTATTTTTGAGGTTTTTTCTGAATTTTTGAAAAATCTGGCCAAACCGGTGTCGCCCGTATCGGCGAGACACTCCGAGATTTTTAATTTACAAACCGGATCGAGTTTCAACAAACCGTCTTCATCTTACATCTCAGGATAATATTTTCTATTTTCTGTAATTTTTGGGCACCGTTCAGAGCTAGTCGCATTTTGGGCCAATATTATAATATTTAAATATTACTTTTTTTAGTTTTATTTTTCTTTTCTTTTCCTTTCTCTTCTCTTCTCTGGTTTTTTCCAGAGAATCCCCCCACCGCCATTAGCCACCACCTTTCCCCCTTTAAAATTCTCTCTCCCCAAAAACCTCCTCTCCTTTCTCTCTCTCTCTCAAAATCTCTCTCTCACTCTCTCCTCTTCTCTCTCTCTCTCTTTTTCTTCTCTCTCTCTCCCTGGTAAATTCTCTCTCTCCCCTCTCTTTTTCTCTCCCCTGCCGCCAGCGTGGACTGCGGGAGATGGCGCCGGCGTGGGCCGCGGCGGGCGCCGCCGGCCAGACCGGCCAGCAGGCCCGTCGCCGGCCACGGCGGGCGAAGCAGCAGCAGCGCTGCTGCTGCTGCTGCGCTCTCTCTCTGTGTGTGGTTTGTATTGTGTGTGGTGTGTGTGTTCTGTGTTGTGTGTGTGTTGTGTGTGGTGTGTGTGTTGTGTGTTGTGTGTGCTGTTGTGAGAGAGTGTGTATGTGTGTGTGTGCGCGTGTTTGCTGTTGTGTGTGGGAGTGTGGCTGTGTGTGTGTGCGCGTGCTGTTGAGTGTGTGTGTGTTGTTGGGTTCGGGTTCACACCCGAACCCACTATAAGACTATTGGTTGAGTGAAAACCCGTTACCCAAGAAGCCCTACCCATTAACCCACTAACCCACTTCGACTTAAGTTAATTGGGTTTGGGTTTGGATCTAAACCCGACCCGTTAACCCGTCTACCCGCATCCAAATGAAATAAAGGTAATTTTTCAGAAAACCCCCTGCTACATTTTAGTATTTGCATTTGAAATATTTTTATTTACATATTTATCCTATTTTGATTAGGTTTAGCGTTCGGGCGATATCGGGAGTATCCTGACTCCGATTTGGACGATTCTGGATCCGTTGCGATCGTGGGAACGAGAGCTACCTTCCCGTGGCTAGTTAGTGAGTGTTTTTCTTTTATAAATTATATTTACTGTATTTAGTGACATTGACCTATTAATTATTGATTATGGATAAAATCCGGTAACTATTAATTAGTCACTGGTCATAATCGTACATGTAGGCTGTCTAAAAATCACTAAAAGACAAGCCATTAAAAAGCAGAATTCCAAGTTCTAGACGCAAAGCTAATTTTGGCCGCGTCTCAGCAGCACCAAGGCGCGAGGCTCGACACCCGCGTCTCAGCCGCACCAAGGCGCGAGGGTCAAAACCCGCGTCTCAGCAGCACCAAGGCGCGAGGGTCGAAACCCACGTCTCAGCCGCACCAAGACGTGTGGGTCGAAACCCGCGTCTCAGCCGCACCAAGACGCGTGGGTCGAAACCCGCGTCTCAGCAGCTCCAAGGCGCGTGGGTTGACACCCGCGTGTCAGTTGTAACCGTCCCGGTTTCGGGGCCAATCACGGCCCACATAACGGGAAAAGTTAGCCCCCCTTATGGAGTGTTTTTAGGAGGCACGTACGCCCCTGAAACCCTATAAATAGCCCCGTTGCTATGAAGAAGGGGTCGGATTTTCGGTCAGAGGATTTTTGGGAGAAAAGAGCTCTGAAAGAAAAGAGAGAGAGAGAGTTCAACCCTTCAGAGAACTTGCTGTGTTCAAGTTGCTCTTTACCTATCTTCTCTTTGAGAGTTTTGGTAGACAAAGCTGAGTTACTCCATCTACCATCCGAAGAGGAGATCCCTGGAAGGTCTCGACAGTCACCCGGTCAACGGAGAACAAGATTCACTCTCCAAGTGTGAGGTGATTGTTGTTTGTGTGGCTTTGTGCCTATCCCTCATTTGTGAGGTTCATATTGTGTAGGCTTAGTGCCTTGCCTCTGAGTATAGAGGTTGTATTTGTTAGAGAGAGGAGTTGTGTACTCCTGGCAAATCCTCAATGGAGGTTCCCTGTGTGGGAAGTCCTGTATGGACGAGTTAGTGGAAATCCTTCTGTGTGAAGGTGGGGATGTAGAGCTGTGTGCTCGAACCTCGAAACATATCTTATTGTTTGCGTTTGATCCACTTTCTCTAACTCTCTCTCTTACATTGTGCATTGATTCATATTGTCATATCATATACATGCTTGTGTTGTTTGTGTGTGCCCATACTTGTGTTTAACCAAGAGAGCTTTACATAGCACCCTCAACTCTTATTCAGAGGAATTCAGAGGAGTTAGTCTAGAGCCCTTTACCCGGAATTCAGCTACACTCGTTGGTTACACTAAGTGTGTTGCATTAAATTTTAATTCCGCATTATTGATCATTAGATTAGCCTTACACCTATTCACCCCCCTCTAGATGTATTTTCAATTGGTATCAGAGCCTACGCTCCTGATATTAGGTTTAACCACCTAGGAGTGTGATCTTGGTTGCTAATCTATCATTTGCATTTGCACACATATTGTTTGCATTCATGGATAGCCCTCCCATGTTTGATATCTCTAAAAATGATATATGAAAGGTTAGGATGAGTTGGCATTTAAAAGCCATAGGTTACAAAGTTTACCTTGCCATTACCAAGGAATCCTACCTTAGTGATAGCATGCATATAGAGGCCAATGCACTAGCCCTAGAGACACTTAAAAAATCACTTAGTAAAGAATATCTAAATATGGTTTCTCATTGTGTCTCCGCCTTTGCAGTGTGGAACATCTTCACCTCTCCAAAGCTTCAATTGCCAATCCAAATGGAGAAGGAATCTAGTGGAGAAGAGTCTGACCAACGTTGCTTCATGGTCCAAGGGAATGACTCCCTTCAGGTACATTCAGACACTGAACTAGATAGTGCTAGTTCTTCTTGTGATGAATATATTGATGCCGATGCATTGAATGAAGAACTATCTATTGTTTGTGAGAATCTCCTTAAAAAATATAAGGCTTTGTAAAAGAAAAGTTTTAGATTTAACAAAGAAAATAAGGATTTGTGTTCAAAAATAGATTTGGTTTTGTAAGAGAAAGTGGAGATTTCTAATGAAAGGGATTCATTGAAATTCAAACTTGACCTTGCTCTAAAAGAAAATGAAATTTTAAAAAATAAAAATGATTGTTAAAATGTTTTGAAGAAAAATGAGTCTTTAACTTCAAAACTTGATTTTATTGTGAAAGAGAATGATTTTTTGAAAAAGAAAATTTCTTCTTTTGAAAAGAGCTAGATTTATCTTCAAAGAAAAATACTACTTTACAAAATGACTTAGATTCACATGTTTACCATGCTAGTGTAGCTTCATCATCTAGCTTATCTATTGCATGCTCCACTTCTTCTAACATTGAAAATGATATAAATTTATTAAAGAAGAATGTTGATTGTTTGGGCTCTACTTTGAGCCATTGTGTCATGAGCCATACACGTTTGGAATCTATGTTTCGAAAAAAAAACAAGTTCCTTCTATGCATGCACACAAATCACAGCATACACATGCTTCCCACGTTCACACCTATAACACTTTGTATGCTCATGTGTACACTTGTACACATTGTGAACGTAAGGGTCACCTTGCTAAATTTTGTTATGATAGGATACATGATTCTAATTTAGCAAATAAATTTGTTTGGGTTAGGAAAGGAGCTAACTCCAATGGACCCAAAAGAGTATGGGTACCAAAGACCACTCCTATTTTATTTGATGTAGGTGTGGGCTCTCACTTGACGTGAGAGTGATGGTGCCTTGAGATGGATGCGTTCCTAGCTTAAAGAGGACAATTTGAATGCATCACTTTCAAGGAGAGTTTGGTGAGAGGACCACCTTAGTTTGGAGACATAGAGATGTACCCTCATGATTTTGGTAACAATCTCTAACTCCCATTTATGTTTACATGCTTTTCATATTGTTGATTTTAGCATGTTTTGTTTCATGATTAGTATGTTACATGTCATGATTATTAGACTTGTGATATGCATGATTAGTATTTGAGATTACCCATGTTTAATATAAACTTATACTGTTGTGTTCTCATATTTATTTTAGCTATTGTGTATATCTTAGATCTAATTCATGTTCATTTACCATAATGATCATATAAGTTTTGTTTTGATTTCTATACTTCATGTTTTGGTTACATGTTTAGATGTTAGTTTTCATTAAAACTTGGATATATACTTGTACAACTAGTGAGCCACAAATAGATTATTATATGTTTGTGCTTAAATGCTCATTTGTACCAATTAGATGTACTAGTATAACCTAGTTTTAATGATTCATACATTTTGACTTATATTCTCTATTTTGTGCATGTTTTTCATGTTTATGTTTAAACTTCATGTATATGTCTATTTTATCTAAACTATTAGTTATACATATACATCCTTGAGCCACTTGCCTTCATGCATATACTTTCGTGGACTCGTTCATGTTGGATATGTATGTATACTCTAGTTTGTACAAAACATACATATACCTTGAAGGATTTCTTGTTTTGATGATTTTCATGTTTTAACGAATTTCACATTGAGCTTGATTGCCTATTTTCATGATGATGTTATTCACATAACTCTTATACACTCACTTTACTTAATATTTTCTTATGATTTTATTTTCATGAGTATGATATGTGCTTTATAGATTTTGAGTGTTGATGATCGAGTGACTTACATGTTTTTCATGAAATATATATTTGCTTTATTCCTTACTTGAAAGATTTCGTACTAGTTTTCAAATTTTTTATATAACTAGTTCATATTCTTCATATGGTAGAGTTTTCAAATGTGTTATAATATTTTCAAACTTATTTTTGAAAACCCCTACCCATCAAAGGGCGGTTGGTTGGGCGATCATGCCTTATATGCTCATTATTGAAAATCTATTTTAAACATATGCATGAAATGGATGGTAAGAAGTATGAGTTATACACTTGATTCTCATTATAATTTCAATTGGTATCATTGTATCTTTTCAAGTGGTATCACTATTGACATTCATTTCGTATACTCATATATTTTTTATATATGTACGCTTAAACTTCAAATAGTATCAATTTTGATTGGTATTCAATTTTCATACATATATATGTGTTTTATTTGTGCTTACTATATCTCTATATCTTTGAGCACAAATTTTGGTTATGCTAAGCTTGATCCTTAAATGACAATTATATTTTAATTGGTTATTTTTCAATTAGTATCTTATACAAGCTTATGCATCATTTTATTTGGTATTTCATAAAGGGGGAGAAAATTCATATTTCACCTTTCAATTGGTTTTTTTTACATTTGGTATCTTACTCCCACACTTTATGTTGAAAAATGATTGAAAAATGATATTGATTTTTTAATTTGGTATCACACGCTCCTGATGAAAATTATTTTCAATTGGTATATGTTTCATTTTCAATATTGGTATCAAAAATATTACATTGATAATATTCTCTATTTGGTATCTCTATTGCAAAATGAGTTTAGTGTTTAACCAAAAAGATTGGTTTATGTTTTTCATTTGGAATCAAAATTGTAAAATATTTTCAATTGGTACTAATTTTTATAATTGGTATCAAGATTACCTTTATGTTTATATCTTTCAATTGATATCAAAATTTTTTTTGGTTTCTTCAAAATATTTGTTTATTTTCAATTGGTATCATCCTTTGGTATCATGATGTTTCTATGTATACCTTTGCACTAAATTGATATATATTTTTTCAATTGGTATCATAATGTTTTGATTTGTATGAATATATACAAGGTAAGCTTAACATCTTCTCTATTTATAACCTTTATATTTTGCACCCCTTGTTGATTTTTGTTTCTGGCAAAAAGGGGGAGAACATTTTTTTACTTTAACCCCTTGTTGATGATTGACAAAAAGGGGAGAAGTATTTTAGTATATATGCATGTTTATTTAAGTTTATATCAAAATTTATGTTAACAACATTTGTTTTATGTTTTGTTGATATTGGTATCAAGAGCATGGATATTAATATCAAGAACATATTTTGTTGTTTTGTTTTGTTGGTACCAAGAGCTTTTATTGAAATTTTTATTGGTATTAAGAGCAATTATTTAAGAACATGTTTATTTTAAAATTTGGTATCAAGAGCATGTTTATTTCATTATTTTATGCATGTTTATGCATATTCATGTTTAACATTCATTGCATATCTTTATAGTTTATTGCTATACATGAGTTAAGGGGGAGCTTCTATGAAGCTTAACTTTAATCCATGCATATATAACTCCATGAGTTTTGTCATCATCAAAAAGGGGGAGGTTGTTGGCCTAGAGGCCTTCCACTCTAGTTTGATAATGATTAACTCATGTAGTTATAGTTTACTAATAATCTTGTGATATTTAGTTTCAGATATTTGATCAAGTTATTAGTAGGTCATTAGCTTCAACTAAGGTGTTTTGGAGCTTTCACATGGTGATTCAAGAGCTCGAGCATCAAAGTTCATATCTAGCACTCGGTTGGAGTCAAGCTCAGTGAATCCCATTTGGATTGAGTCGGCTTGGAGACAAGAAGACATCGGTTTGTTTAATTAAGTTTTTGTTTAGATCCATTGTAAAGATTAGATAGTGTGATATGCTCAAGTTCACAACACACACACGTTTCATGTTTTGACTTTGGTTTTCGATTTAACCGATCGTAGTTTTTATGTATAGATAGAATCAAAACAAGTTTACATGATTAATGTATATTAGATTTCATCTATATACATCTATGCTTCATATACTTAGAAAAACTTATTTTGATACACTATTCATGTTTTTGGAGTTTTGTATTTAGACAAAACCTATTTTTGAATTTAATATCAAAAACATAGATATAATACCTTTCATGTATATTGGATTCTATCCATATACTATATGCTTCAAAGTTGTTTAAATATCATGTTTTTATATTTACATGTGTTTTGAAAAAATCGGATTTTCATTTCAAAAATTCAAGTTTTGAAAAATACAGAATTTGGTTTAAGGCAAATTTTCTAAGTCACAAAAATGGTTTAAAATGTTTGTAACATTTTTGATTTTTACTCAAACATGTTTGTATTTTAAAGATATAATAAGAACTGATTTTTGTGAAATTTATGTATTTTTTGGGATTTAATTAAAGATAAAAATCCTAGTTTTTAAGTCCTATATTAGGCTGGACTGGCTGACTGCCGGTCGACCGGACCAGTCGACCGTAGCGGTGGGCCGTCGACCGGGCCGGTCGACCGATGTGCACAGAACGTGCACGCAGCCAGGCTGTTAGGCCGGTCGACCGGAACGGTCGGCCGCTAGAGAGCCTCTGCTCTCTAGAAATGGCCCTGATCGACCGACCCGGTCGACCAGCAGAGAGCTCTGCTCTCTGTATCAGCTCGATCGACCGGGCGGTCGATCGGCCAGAGAGCGGTTGCTCTCTGAATCGAGTCCCGGTCGACAGGGCAGTCGACCGGTAGGCGCAACGGTCAAAAATGTGACCGTTGGCTGGTCGACCGGCCGGTCGACCGGAAGGGCAATCTGGCCCTTTTCAGTTGCCAACGGGCAGATTTGAAATGAAGGTATAAATACCCCATTTCTTGGTTGTTTTTAACAAGATTTCCAAGAGCAAAATTTCTCTCCTTTATAAGTGTTTTAACACTAATTTTCAAAAGAGTTTTTAAGTTTAAAGATTTGGTCTTTATTTGTTTTTAAAAGGGTTGAAAAATTCAAAGAAAAAGAAAGTCTTTGAGATTGTTTTTAATCTTCATTTTATATCCATTCTAGAAGTTTTTCTAAGAGCTATTCTTTGAGTTTTTGATTTTCAAACTCTTTGTTTTTCTCACACTTGAGCTTATCATTCTATCCTATCTATAAGATCTTTGTTTTAGTGAGAAAATTGGTTTGTGGTTGTTAGACCACCAAGTTGTAAACTTTCCATCTTTGTGATATCCCTCTAGTGAGAGGTGATTGAGTTGTTATCCCTCAAGTGTGAGGTGATTGTGAAAGTGATATTTGGCTCCCTCTAGTGAGAGGTAGAGATTGTGTTGGAATCCCTCAAGTGTGAGGTGATTGTTGTTTGTGTGGCTTTGTGCCTATCCCTCATTTGTCAGGTTGATATTGTGTAGGCTTAGTGCCTTGCCCTAAGTGTAGAGGTTGTATTTGTTGGAGAGAGGAGTTGTGTACTCCCTGTTGTATTACCCAAATTCTCAGTGGAGGTTCCCTGTGTGGGAAGTCCTGTGTGGACGAGTTAGTGAAAATCCTTCTACGTGAAGGCGGGGACGTAGAGCTGTGTGCTCGAACCTCAAAATATATCTTGTTGTTTGCGTTTGATCTACTTTCTCTAACTCTCTCTTATATTGTGCATTGATTCATATTGTCATATCATATACATGCTTGTGTTGTTTGTGCGTGCCCATACTTGTGTTTAACCAAGAGAGCTTTACATAGCACCTCAACTCTTATTCAGAGGAATTCAGAGGAGTTAGTCCAGAGCCCTTCACTGAGAATTCAGCTACACTCA
This sequence comes from Agave tequilana, assembly GCA_038442645.1. NCBI lineage: Eukaryota > Viridiplantae > Streptophyta > Magnoliopsida > Asparagales > Asparagaceae > Agave > Agave tequilana. The sequence goes on from JAVJIF010015200.1 coordinate 60,708, forward strand.
TTGGTTACACTAAGTGTGTTGCATTAAGTTTTTAATTCCGCATTATTGATCATTAGATTAGCCTTACACCTATTCACCCCTCTCTAGGTGTATTTTCAATTTCTACAGTTATAAAATTCCTAATTCTACTACATCAAAATTATAATAAAAAAATTGGATCAAGATAATGTGAAATAAACAGCAGCAGTGAAAAGTAAAAAACATGCTTGAAATATAAAAAATTTTGTTTTTTATATAATTTATTTATTATTTTATTTCGTGTTATTTTCAATTCATATAGGTTTAATAAAAGAAACTAAAATGAATAGAAAAATGAAATTTAATGTGGGGCAACCGTATATTGATTTTCCATTACAAATGTATAGTGTAAAAAAAATAATGAAATACAATGGTTAATTATTTTGCAGATATTTTATAAATCAGATATTCTCGTAACTACGACAATATTTATTTATATCACGACTGCGACCCCGCATTCCTTATTCGCATAGAAATAACAGACGAAACGTGATATAGTTCAGCATTGCGATGACAGACGCTGTCTTTTTTCACATGCCTTATGTAATAGAATTTTGATCGTTTTACAAAGTCTGCGATCATAGTTACAGTCATAGTATAACAAAACTTTCGAATACTGCGACCATGGTCGCAGACTTAATATAACTTTCAATTTTATATCACGACTACGACACTAGTCGCAGTCATAATATAACAAAACTTTCGATCACTGCGACCATGATGGCAGACTTAATATAATATAACTTTCAATTTTATATCACGACTGCAACCCTATTCGCATTCCTTATTCGCATAAAAATAACAGACGAAACATGCTATCGTTCAGTACTGACCACAGTCGCTGTCTTTTTTCGCATGCCTTATGTAACAGATTTTTGATCATTTTACAAAGTAGATTAGCCCTGCGATCATGAGAATAGTCCGCATATATCACATCTTATAAAATACTATATTAATTACTCTGAATTAAATGAAGTAATTAATATTCTATCTACTGTGATACAGCAACAGTCTCGAAAAAAGAGATGCACTAATATTAATCTCGATAAAGGAAAGATGTGCATCATACGTAATCTAAAGATATAGGAAAAATATTCTATAAAAAATTAATTTATAGTTCACGTAATAAACCTCTGGAAAAAAGGAACTCTTCAGATTCTCCAGCCATAACTCTTCAATTAAATATTTAATTTCTTTTTACCACTTTTTCGAATACTCAACCGTCACCTTTAACAATTATTATTACTATTCATGTTCTTTTACATTATTGACCTTTTTATAGTACTTGTAACTAATATATTATTTCATATCTAAAAACGATATTTGTGCTCTTCCTTTTTAATTGATTTCAAAACTTTCAGAAAATAATTCATTCTTGAATTATATCTTCCCCATCTTCTTCTCTGAACACTCAGATTTCAACTTTAATCATTCTTCTACCGGTCCTCTTTCTTCAGGGTATTCTAGTGAATCTGATACCAGTCTGGACTTCACTCCTTATGACTATCTCACTACATCAAATATATTTTATCTGATCCTCCTCTTCATGAGGATGATGAAGTTTTCATGGGGCTTAGTGAGGAGAAACTTATTCCTCTGCCACTTTACAGAGACATGCTTGATGAAAGCATGTCCTCTGATGCTGGAGGCTCACTATCTTTGAGCATATCTTTAACAAGTTCTTCTCGACATGGATCGGACGAAGAACTTAATAGAGACGATCCATTCTGGAAGTTTATCGGTGAACCAAAGCACCCTCTAAAAAGGGAAGAAACTGAGGAGTACTGCGAGCTGGACGATGAGGAAGATGATGAGGAAATAAGTGATGAATAGGAAGACGAGGAGAATGAAGACGACGAATCTGCTTATGATGGTGATGATGACGAGAATTAGAATTTCTTGATCTTCTGATATTCAACGTTATTTTGTCTTCTTTTAAGAGCTTTTAATGCTCTTTTTTGTAAGGTCTCTTTCTGACCATATTATGTTATAAATAAAATTTACTTCTATCTGTAAAATAATCTTTCATATTTTTAAAATACATATAAAGTATACCGTATAGTTATTATTTCTGCATCTTATCTGCGATAATGGTCGTGTACTCAGATGATAATTACATATAAAACTGCGACCACGGTCACTGTCTAGTCATAAATAGTTTAATCGTTTTGCATTCAATAAAGTTAAAAATAACTACCATGGTCGTAGTCCAAAATTAAACTATATAAACAGATAATACTGCGAACATGATCGCAATCCTCTCAAATCAGTATATTTTACTGTATATCACAATTTAGAAAACTGAGACCGCTGTCCTTAAGCACTGCGGCCATAGTCGCAGTCCTTGTTGTTGGCCCAAAGGCCTATCACTCTAGTTTTGATGATGATCAACTCATGAAGTTATGTTTACTAATGATCTTGTGTTTAATTAGTGACAGATTCATTATCAAGATCTTAGTAGGTGCATAGCTCAACAAAGGATAAAATGTCAAGATTTGGAGCTAGCACGGTGTGATCCAAGGAGCTTTGGATCAAGCTGGACCAAGTCAAGAAGATGAGAAGCCTTCAAGTGAAGACTTCAAGAAGATGAAGACTTGTGTCTAGGTATAAGATTTTGTTTTTTTTGTTTTAGATAAAAATGTAAAGGATAGAGTAGTTGGTGGATTGCTCAAGTATACCATGCACACACACTCTTGATAGAATTGTTTTCATAAAAGATTTTATTTTAGTTTAGAAAAAGATTTTTCTTTGTGACAAAATACTATTTGTTTTTTTGGTATTCATGTTTACATCTTTCAACCAAAATCAAGTTTAGAGCTTAATGTCAAAAACATAGATATTTCATCTTGATTGTGTAGTGGATCATATCCATACACACTAGGCCTCAAAATGAATTATAATATCTTATTTTTGTATTTGAAGATGTTTTGGAAAAACAAAGTTTAGAAAAGGAGTTTTTGAAAATACAAGATTTTGGAAATACAGTTTTTATCATGAGCCAAATATTTTCAAGTTACAAAAATAGTCCAATCTTTTATAACATGCCTTGATTTTGTGCAAGCATGTTTGTATATCAAAGTATATTGGTTAAACTATTTTTGTAGATTTTTAAGTATTTATGGGATTTTCATATGAGCCAAAAGACCAAGTTTTAAATCCCAAAAAACTGTTTCAGGCTTCGGATAAGTCGACTTACTACCTTTAATAGTCGACTAATACTGAAGTCGGCCGACCGGACCGGTCGACCGACGTGCACAAACGTGCACGCCTTTGTGTACTGGAGGACGGCCGACCATGCCGGTCGACCGCTGCAGAGAGCTCTGCTCTCTGGAAAGTTCGGCCGACCGTACGGGTCGACCGACAGAGAGTTAGACTCTCAGCTCCAGTGGGTCGGTCAACCAGGCGGTCGACCGTGGCTCCAACGGTCTGATTTCTGACCGTTGGCGGTCGACCGGCAATTCTGACAGACCCCAACGGCTATACTTTTCTGGCCTATAAATTTGGGGGTTTGGTCATTGTTTTCACACAAGATTTTAGGAGAGCTTTGAGCCAGTTTTTCCCATTCATTCCAGAGATTTTTCTCCACAAAATTAGAGCCAATACTTCCAATTAAAAGGAGAGTTTATCAAGAGTGTAAAAGAGATTTCTTGAGTTTTTCACCATAGCATTCATCCTTATTTTTCTCACACCACACTTTAGCTATCCATTGATTATTCATCCTATAGGTGTGTTGTAGTGAGAGTGCTTTAGGTGATCAAAGTGTTGTGATCACCAAAGATCTTTTCTTTGTTCTTTGAGGAGACGGGCAAGTGTGCTCGTGGTTGTTTCGAGTTCGGGTGCGAACTCCGTGTTTGAGGTGCGGCCTCGGCGAGCTAGTGAGATTGCGTGTGTACGGGACTAGGGAGTCCAAGGGCTTGTAGGTGTTGCGGCACCGAGGAGAGATCCATTGGGATCTTGCATGGTGGAAATCCTTCGTGTGTCGAAGGCGGGGATGTAGAGCAAGTGTGCTCGAACCTCGAAACATACCCTTGTGTTTGCGATTGCCTTTTCTCTCTCTCTCCCTTACTTGTTTATATCTTGCATTCCTTTATTGTTCATCTTTATATGCATGATATACTTTTGTGCTTAAATTGATATACTTGCTTGGGATTGTTTGCTAACACTTGTATTCAACCAAGAGAGCCAACGCGGCACCTCAACCCATTCAAGGGGAATCTAAAGGAGTTTGTCCAGAGCCCTTCACGGGGAATTCGGCAACACTCTTTGGTTATACGTGGTGTTTAGTGTAAGAAGTTTAATTAGGTCATAATTGTTTTTAGCTTCCGCATTATTCGCATCATTTAGGCATTAAGTGACCATTAGATTAGCCATCACCTATACCCCCCTCTAGGTGAACCTACAATTGGTATCAGAGCTTGGTACTCTGATTTGGTCTAACAGCCTAGAGTTAAAGATCCTCATTTTTAGGCTAATCACATTATTTTGTACACACACCATGGACTTCATGTCACCACCCATGTTTGACATTCTTAACATCCATATATGGAAGGTGAAGATGTCCTTGTACCTCAAAGCCTTAGGTTATCATGTTTATCTTGCCATTACTAATAATGCATATTGTTTAAATGGTAAGAATTTTGAGGCTAATGCAAAAGCCCTTCATGCTTTAAAGTCAACCCTAAATGATGATTATTTATCTAGGGTTTCTAACCTTGATTTGGCTTTTGTAGTTTGGAACACCCTCATCTCCCTCGGTGAAAAAGATCAATACTATGCGGGGAGCGATTCGGACGTTGGAAGTAACACCTCCAACGTGTGCTACATGGTCCAAGGGGATAACCCCCTTGAGGTAAATACCGAATCCGATGATGAGAACATGTCATATGATGAGCTATCTACTTTTTGTCATCTATTGCTTGAAAAATATGACATGATTAAAAAGGAAAATAAAAATTTGAAAAAGAACATTGCTTGCATGCATATAGAACAAGATTCATTTAAATCTAACATTGCATGCTTAGAAAAAGATAACAAATATTTGAAAAAGGATTTTGATGCCATGCTTAATGAAAAAGATTCTTTAGAAAATAAAATGGGCATGCTTAGAAAAGGAAAAATAAAGATTTGAAAAATGAGAATGTTTCCTTGCTTACAAAATTGAATGATTTATGTGAAGGAAACACTATTTTAAAAAATAAAGTTGATTTGGTGGAAAAACAAAAAGAAGTTGTTTTTCAAGAAAATAAATCTTTGAAAAGAAAAATTTGTGAAAAAGAAAAAGATTTTGTTTCACAAAAGAAAAAGAAAAATGATTTTTCTCATCATGCTTTACATGCCACCACTAATGAGATAAAAGTTTTGAAAATAAAATAGATGGTTTGAGTTCAACTTTGAACTCTTGTGCTTTCAATCATTCTAGGTTGGAGTCAATGTTTTCAAAGAAACAAACTCCACACATTCATGCACATCATAACCATGCATTTGCTTATGTTGCACAACATGATCACACTCCTACACATAAGCATACTAAGGTGTACATATGTACACATTGTGGTCGCAAAGGCCATTTAGCAAAATTTTGTTATGACAAGTTGCATTATTTTAATTTTGCTAATAAAAGATTTTGGGTTCCTTACAAGACTAACCCCAAAGGACCCAAGACAATATGGGTACCAAACCCCCACCATTTGCTTTTGATGTAGGTGAGGGCTCTCACAAAAACGTGAGAGGATCGGTGCCTTGATGGTGGATGCACTTGGACTTGATGAACACATATATAGATGCATCGCTATCAAGGAGTTTTGGTGGGTCAACCACCATATTTGGAGCTTTGGAGTTGGTAACAATCTCTAAACTCTCATTTTATTTATGTTCATACTTGTTCATTCATGATATTTTAGCATGATCATGTTTATTTATTTTATGTGCTTCATGTGGTAAAAACATGCTTAGATGTAGTTTTTATCAAAACTTGTATTATACATGTACAAATAGTGAGTTACACGTGATTTATATATGTTTGCACTTCATGCTCATTTGTACCCACTATATGCACATGTATAGACTAGTTTTGATGATTCTCATTTTACATGCTTTGCCAATTTTTATGCTTTACTTCATGCATATGTATTTTTAATTCAAATCTAATAAATTTACATGTATACCGTGAGTCTCTTGCCTTCATGCAAACATTATTAATAGACTCTTTTAGGTTTGGGATATGTATGTGTATTGTTAGTTTGGATAAATCATACATATACCATGAAGATTAGTGTTTTTAATGAAAAATAATTTTTCATGATTGTTTGTTTTGTTAAAAATGTGATTCATGATCTTTTTTAGCTTCATTGATCATTTTCATGAAAATACTAGTTACATGACTTTTGAACACTCACACTTTATTTATTTTGTCATGACTTTGTTTCATGAACATATTTTGAGCTTTATCGTCATTGAGTGTTGAATTTTGTGTATTTGGTATGACCCATGAAAAACATATGCTTTGATTTCATGTTTTGAAGGATCTTTAACTAGTTTTTCAAAAATTATTTTAACTAGTTAATTGTTCTTCATTTGGTAGAGTTTTTCAAACAAAGCTTATTTTTCAAATCTATTTTTGAAAACCCCTACCGTCTAGGGAGGTTGGATGGGAGATCATGTTCATGTATGCTTTAAAATGAAAATCATTTAAAACTTGAACCATGATTGGGTGGTAGTTATGAGTTATATACTTGATTTACATTGTCTATTGGTATCTTTGAATCGTTTCAATTGTATCAATATGAACTTATTTTGTATATACTCATATTTTGTTTCTATATATGTATGTATCCATTTCACTTGGTATACTCATTTTTCATACATATATATGATTTTCATGTGCTTAACTTACAATTGGCTCACATTTAAAAAAAAAAAAAGCACAAAGTTTATGATGAAAAATAAAAATTTTTGATCATATGTTTACTATTGGTATCAATATGCTTCAACTTCATATTTGTTAAATGTCAATTGTATCAATATGTTTTACAAAAATGATTACTTTCAATTTGGTATCTTAAATGTGTTTGTTTTACAAAAGCTCTGATACCTTTAAAAATTTTGTTTAAGAAAAATAAAAAATTTTTTTTTGTTGATTTGTATTTCTTATATGCAAGGAGAGCTTAACATCTCTCTTACATGTAGATTCATGTTGAGTATATTATAAATTGAGGAGCTTGACAACTCTTCTTATATGATATACGTGTGTAGGGGGAGCTTCACATCTCCTCTTATGCATTACATAATATGCGTTATGTGAATTATGGCTTGTCATCCCTCTTTCATCTAATGCATATGTGTAGGGAAGCTAACTTAGCGTCTTCCTCTTCATGAATGTATATCGCATAAATCTTTATTGATTGATTTGTATTACCCTTCTTGATCTCTTTGTTTATGACAAAAAGTGGGAGAAAAATTTGTTTGATTTGATTTTACTTTGAACCCTTTGTTGATGATTGACAAAAGGGGAGAAGTATTTAAGTTTATATGCATGTTTGAGAAAGATTTATGTTTATGCATATATAGTTTTGTATTGCAAAGAGGAGAAAAAGATTTTGTGATTTTGTTTTATGCTTGATTAACATGTTTACTCCTACATTTGCATACATGTTTATGTGCCTCATTGCATATTATTTTGTTTATTTGGTATGCATGAGTTAAGGGGGAGCTTCTTGAAGCTTAACTTTAATCCATGCATATATAACTCCATGAGTTTTGTCATCATCAAAAAGGGGAGATTGTTGGCCCAAAGGTCTATTACTCTAGTTTTGATGATGATCAACTCATGAAGTTATGTTTACTAATGATCTTGCGTTTAATTAGTGACAGATTCATTATCAAGATCTTAGAAGGTGCATAGCTCAACAAAGGATAAAATGTCAAGATTTGGAGCTAGCACGGTGTGATCCAAGGAGCTTTTGGATCAAGCTTAGACCAAGTCAAGAAGATGAGAAGCCTTCAAGTGAAGACTTCAAGAAGATGAAGACTTGTGTTTAGGTATAGATTTTGTTTTTTTTGTTTTAGATAAAAATGTAAAGGATAGAGTAGTTGGTGGATTGCTCAAGTATACCATGCACACACACTCTTGATAGAATGTTTTCATAAAAGATTTTTTTTAGTTTAGAAAAAGATTTTTCTTTGTGACAAAATACTATTTGGTTTTTGGTATTCATGTTTACATCTTTCAACCAAAATCAAGTTAGAGCTTAATGTCAAAAACATAGATATTTCATCTTGATTGTGTAGTGGATCATATCCATACACACTATGCCTTAAAATGAATTATAATATCTTGTTTTTGTATTTGAAGATGTTTGGAAAAACAAAGTTTAGAAAAGGAGTTTTTGGAAATACAAGATTTTGGAAATACAGTTTTTATCATGAGCCAAATATTTTCAAGTTACAAAAATAGTCCAATCTTTTATAACATGCCTTGATTTTGTGCAAGCATGTTTGTATATCAAGTATATTGGTTAAACTATTTTTATAGATTTTTAAGTATTTATGAGATTTTTATATGAGCCAAAAGACCAAGTTTTAAATCCCAGCAGAAAACTGTTTCAGGCTTCGGATAAGTCGACTTACTACCTTTAATAGTCGACTAATACTGAAGTCGGCCGACCGGACCGGTCGACCGACGTGCACAAACGTGCACGCCTTTGTGTACTGGAGGACGGCCGACCGTGCCGGTCGACCGCTGCAGAGAGCTCTGCTCTCTGGAAAGTTCGGCCGACCGTACGGGTCGACCGACAGAGAGTTAGACTCTCAGCTCCAGTGGGTCGGTCAACCAGGCGGTCGACCGTGGCTCCAACGGTCTGATTTCTGACCGTTGGCGGTCGACCGCCCGGGTCGACCGATAGTTCTGACAGACCCCAACGGTATATTTTCTGGCCTATAAATTTGGGGTTTGGTCATTGTTTTCACACAAGATTTTAGGAGAGCTTTGAGCCAGTTTTTCCCATTCATTCCAGAGGTTTCTCCACAAATTAGAGCCATACTTCCAATTAAAAGGAGAGTTTATCAAGAGTGTAAAAGAGATTTCTTGAGTTTTTCACCATAGCATTCATCCTTGTTTTTCTCACACCACACTTGAGCTATACATTGATTATTCATCCTATAGGTGTGTTGTAGTGAGAGTGCTTTAGGTGATCAAAGTGTTGTGATCACCAAAGATCTTTCTTTGTTTTTGAGGAGACGGGCAAGTGTGCTCGTGGTTGTTTCGAGTTCGGGTGCGAACTCCGTGTTTGAGGGCGGCCTCGGCGAGCTAGTGAGCTTGCGTGTGTACGGACTAGGGAGTCCAAGGGCTTGTAGGTGTTGCTGCACCGAGGAGAGATCCATTGGGATCTTGCATAGTGGAAATCCTTCGTGTGTCGAAGGCGGGGATGTAGAGCAAGTGTGCTCGACCTCGAAACATACCTTGTGTTTGCGATTGCCTTTTCTCTCTCTCTCCCTTACTTGTTTATATCTTGCATTCCTTTATTGTTCATCTTTATATGCATGATATACTTTTGTGCTTAAATTGATATACTTGCTTGGGATTGTTTGCTAACACTTGTATTCAACCAAGAGAGCCAACGCGGCACCTCAACCCATTCAAGGGGAATCTAGAGGAGTTTGTCCAGAGCCCTTCACGGGAAATTCGGCAACACTCTTTGGTATACGTGGTGTTTAGTGTAAGAAGTTAATTAGATCATAATTATTTTTAGCTTCCGCATTATTCACATCATTTAGGCATTAAGTGACCATTAGATTAGCCATCACCTATTCACCCCCCTCTAGGTGAACCTACACTTGTTCGCATGCAATATGTAAAAAAAAAATTTGTAGTATAGGCGGCTGAGACAACAGTTACAGTGAAAAGCAAATATATAAAGTCATACGTAAACTGCGATTATAATATCAGTCCTTAGTCACCGTTATTACATTTAACCTAGCAAAAAATCATCCACAAAATACTGTCGTAAGCACTGCGACCATAGTCGCAGTCCTTGATCGCATGCAATATATAAAAAATAATTTAATAGTTTATAGGCGGCTGAGACAACAGTCACAGTGAAGAACAAATAGATAAAACAATACGTAAGCTGTGACTATAGTCAGTTCTTAGTCACCGTTATTACATTTAACCTAGCAAAAAAACATCCACGACATGCTCTCGTTAAGCACTGCGATCATAGTCGTAGTCCTTGTTCGCATTTAATATGTAAAAAATAATAATTTATACATTATATGCGAAAAAAGTAAACTGCGACTATATTCGAAATCAGTAAAATTCTTACAGATCATATCATAAAAATCTACAAATTAAATAATTATAGACTGCGATAAAGGGCGCTTTAAAACTATTGATAAATTATTTTATTGACCACTACGACCTTAGACGCATTCCTAAATATATAATATCTGCGTAAAAAAATTAAAACTATTGAGAAATTATTTATTGACAATTACGAGCTTAGGCGCATTCCTAAAATATATAATACCTGCGTAAAAAAATTAATAAACAAGCATTCAAATTTGTTTCGTGATTTGATGAAGTTGGTCGCAGTTTGGTTGCAGTTATAAAAGATAATTGTGACAATATTGACTAACGTCAGAAATATAAAAAAATAATAAACTATACAGACCACTATCTTTTACCGCAGGGGCATTTAGTAATTTCAACTGTTTCAATAGGCGGGCCGTCCTTCCTAGTGTGACTAATAATGTGTCACGTCACCGCAGGCTGAGAGGGTCTCTCAGCCGTCGGCTGATATACACACACACACACACATATATATATATATATATATATATATATATATATTATATATATATATATATATAATATACATATATATATATATATATATATACATATACATATATACATATACATATATATATACATATATATATATACATATACATATATATATATACATATATATATATACATATACATATATTACATATACATATATATATACATATATATACATATACATACATACATATACATATACATACATATATATACTATATATATACATACATATATATATATATATATTATATATATATATATATATATATATATATATATATATATATATATATATATATATATATATATATATATATATATAAAGAGACTTGGCTATGAAAGAATTTGAGCATGAATGCTTTCCACTCAAATTCAATGCTACGATATTTAAATACAAGGTCCACTCTATTTAAATTGATCTACATTATTTAAAGTAAGTAAAAATAAAAAAAATCAAGTGTTTTACATTTTTTGTCCATGCATCAAGTTTGCACAAAATAAATGACCGAAAGTAACATATTACTTATATTTATGACTTTAGACATACAAATTCTCGATCCAATAATTGATCATGATCTAAATATTTAAAAATTCTCACACACACCAATTTGTTTAGGTTTCAAATATTTTACATCGTTAAACTAACCAACTCACTATTTCGGCCGTTCATTTTGCGCATACTTGATGAATAAGAAATAAATATTCAAAACGATCAAGTGCTGATTGCTACACCAACTAGGATTGTAGTGCACACAGAACACAGCAAAGTACAATTTTTTTGATTTTTAGTTACTTTAACAAATGTAAAGCAATTTCAACAGAGTGGATCTTGTATTTAAATGCTGTAATATTGAATTTGAGTGGAAGGATTCATGCTCAAATCCTTCTTAAAGGATCCAAATTTGTGTGGGTGTGTGTGTGTCTTATGTGTGCGCGCGTGTGTGCTATGTATATATGTGCATATGTATATACATAATTATACATAACTTTTGCCTACATGCATAACTTTTGCCTATATACATCTATACCTGTATGCTTAAGTGTGATTTTACATAATAAATCATTTATTTAACCCATCAAAACCCACCTAAAACCCGACCAGAAACCTGATAGGCAGGTTACATAAAGTTCAAAACCCAAATGAACCCGGCGGGCAGGTTTTCATTTTCTTCAAAACCCACCCAACCCAACCCGTAAACACCCCGACTCATATACCAATCCACAGGATATTAGGTCGGCTCATGTGCCATATTGGGCTGGCCTATTTGTGCTTGAATCGTGTCGACCCACTAATGTCGAAATTGGCTTACTATTTTATGTCTATTTTATGACTACGTGTCTACTTCATATATTTTAGACCTAATAGTTTCTAAATAATTAATTTTCTAAAACAATTAATTATAAACCTATTAAACAATTCATGCATGAAAATTAATAGAATTAAATGTTAGCTCAGAGTCCTTTCACCTTAGTTTTGATGATGACTAACTTATGAAGGTTAGTTTACTAATGATCTTGTGTTTATATAGTTTCAGTTATTGATCAAGATATTAGTAGCTGTTTAGCTTCAACAAAAGAGTTTGGGAGCTAACACATGTAGATTCAAGAGCTCACGCGTCAAGATCGCATCTAGCACTCAGTTGGAGTCAAGCTCATTGGATCGTGTTTGGATCGAGTCGCTTGAAGAAGGAGTTCTACAAGAAGACTTCAGTTTGTGTCTAGTTTAGTTGTGTTTAGATCTTGTGTAAAGATAGATAGTGTTGATATGCTAAGTTCACACACACAAAAGTTTAATATGCTTGGTGTTCAATTTAACCGTGTTTTGAATTTTGAATATACATATATATGATTTTCATGAATAGATAGAATCAAAATAAGTTTATATGATTTAATGTATAGGTTTTCATCTATATACATATTGCTTCATATATTTAGAAAAACTTATTTTGATAATTATTCATGTGTTTTAGAGTTTTCTATTTAACAAAACTTATTTGGATTTCATGTCAAAAATATAGATATATACTTTACATGTGTATTGGATTCTATCCATACATAATATGCTTCAAATGTGTTTCAATATCATGTTTTGTGTTTATGCAAGTTTTGGAGAAAACGATTTTTTGTTTCAAAATTCAAGTTTTAAAAAATACGATTTTTGTTTAAGGCCAAAATTTTATATTACAAAATAGTTCAAATAGTTTGTAATATGTGTTGATTTTTAGTCATGCATATTTGTTATTCAAATATATAAAAAGAACTTCTTTCTGTGAAATTTATGAGTATTTATGGGATTTTATTTGAGATTAATTGACCAAGTTTCAGTTCTGAAATCCCTGCCAGATCGGTTGGCAGTCGACTGGACGGTCGACCGGACCAGTGGTCGGTCGACCGGACGGTTTCTGATGTGCACGAGGACGTGCACATGGCCAGCCTACATGGTTGGTCAACCGGGTGGTTGGCCGACTGTACCACGCATGTCTCGGGTGGTGCCGGTCGATCGGGCGGTCAACCGACAGGCTTTGTGCCTTGTGGACGGTCGACCGGGCGGTCGCCCGGCAGTGCCTAACCGTAAAAAATTCAAACCATTGGCCGGTCGACCGGAGGGTCATTTCTGACCTTTCAGACTACCAACGGCTCCCATTTTTGAGAGGCTATAAATAGCCATCTCTTGGGTGTTTTCTATAAGATTTTTTGTGAGCTTCTCTCAACTATCTAGTGTTTTGCTGCAAGCTTATAAAGAGTTTTTGGGTTACAAAGATTTATTTTATTTTGTTTTCAGGATTAAAAAAATCAAAGAAAAATAGAGTCTTTGGGAAATTAGTTTTTGGATCTTTATTCTTATCTCTATCTAGTATTTTTTCTCAAGTATTTTTCTTTGTAATTATTTTTCAAACACCTTATTTCTCGCACTTGAGCTATCATCTCTATCCTATCTATAGGATCCTGTTTTTATGAAAAATATTGTTTGTGGTCTATTGTGATCACCAAGAGTTATTTGTGGTCTATTGTGATCATCAAGAGTTATTTGTGGTCTATTGATCTATCATCAGATTGGGTCCATCGTCTCTAAGTGGGTGTGGAACCTATTAGCAGAGAGAGAACCTGAAAGGGTTCTAAAGTGGGGGTCTTGACCCATCATTTGATTGGGTTCATCTAAGAGTAAGGGTGGAATCCATCAGCGGAGAGGCAAACCCATCAGGGTTCTGAAGTGGGGTATTGACCCATCATCAAATTGGGTCCATCCTCTCCGAGTGGGGTGGAACCATCAACGGAGAGGTGTGCCCGATAGGGTTTTGAAATGGGGTTATTTACCCATAATCAGGTTAGGTTTGTCGTCTCCGAGTGGGGGTGGAACCCATCAGCGGAGAGGTGAACCCAGCAGGCCTCTGAGTGGAGGGAATCAACATCGGAGTTGCACAGGAGAGAGAAACTACCAGTGGTACTGACAGAGGGAAACTATCAATAGTTCGTCTGTGGTTGCATCTCAATTTTGTATTATTATCATCATATCTGCACATTTATCCTTGATTATATTTTATTTAATATTGCTATTTAACCTCTTTTTGATTATGATATGTAGTTACTTAAATAAGAAGATAAGGATACAAGAAGCTTCTATTTAATCTCTAACCATATCTAATTTAGATTTCAATTTAAATCAATTTGAAATCAAGAGGAGGAAAGGATATATCATCATCTTCAAAGTTCAAATTTAAAATCAGAAGATATACTTTTAGAAGATGGATGGGAAAATGCTAATCCTAATAGGTATAAGGCGGAAAATTCAAACTAAATGGAGTTCAAAATCAATTCAGACTCGAATTCAAACTAGACACTTCTTAGTATTCGAATCATAACTTTCGATAAAGATACTCAAATCTGATGATTCAAGATGATACAGAAAGAGGACTTGAAGGGCTACAAATTTAATATTGACCAATCTATACAATTAAGCCATCTGATGAGTCATATTCAACAATAAATACACTAACTTGCTGCAGAATTGAATTACCGTATTGAATTAGGATTGAGTTAAACATTCAAATTTGTATCCTATTGTGATTAGCTCTGAGGCCTATTTAAAGAGCTAAAATCTCTCATAATAAATATCTCCACAGCAGAGATCATAACTTAGGATTTTTCTTTAGTTTTTTTCTATTTTTTTTGTAATTTTTAGATCTAGTTCTAGTTCAAGCTTTGAAAAGGAGGAGGCTCTTGTATTGAAGGTGACAACAGCAATAACAAATTTTTTCTTTTTAATTTATCTTTATTTACTTGCTTTCTCTTTTATCATGTTTTCTTTAGATTCTCTCATGAGTAGCTAATCTTCTTTATGGCTTATTAATCTTTACCCACTACTACTTCCAGTTTTATGTTAAAATAAGCCGATTGGATTTTATGCATGCTTAAACCCTAAAAATAACTAATACTCTTAAAGACACATGACGATAGTTAAATCTATCATTTGCTAATACTTCTCAATAGTTTTTTTTATTCTATGCTTAGATAGCATTGATAGTTTAATGTTGGTTATTCTTCTTATTCTATACTTGAGAATTTTAATAGTTTATTGTTAGGTCTTAGTTAGTGATTATTTCAAATAGGATTTCTCCATCTTATGTATCTTACTTGAATTGAATGCAACTCTAACGTATAATTTTTATGATTCAAAGTGAAGTTTAATCTAGTATAAGTTAGTAAGTTAGTGGTGGTAGATGATTAATAAGCCATGTTTCTTTTTCTTTTAGTCTTTTCAAAACTCTAGTCTTTAATCCAATCCTATTTTCCATCATATTTCTATCCCTAACATTTAACATAGTATTTTTTTTTAACACAAAGAAGAACAACCTAACCAATTTAGTTTGTAAAAAGATACAAAAAAGCTTCCATCGCATCTCTCTCCGAGGATCGACCCGCATAGCCCTTACTACCGCGGATATATTAGGAAAGACAGAGACTTAACTGATATTCAGATAACAACCTTCTAACCTTAACTCATCTCTATTTTTTGGCAATTAAAAGTTTGGCGCCGTTGCCACAGAGAGAACACTATTTTTTTTATTTACTAAGTGGTTAATTTTCTTCTTTGTTTTTAATTCAACAGTAATCCGCTGATTGAAGTGTTTAAAAAATAGATAGACTTGCATCATAGGCATCTGTCTAATTTCATTTATTTTAAATTACTGTTAAAGAGTGCTGGAGATAAGGTACGTTTGCATTGCATCGAGATTAGGTAACACTTTTGAATGTCTATTTACTTGCACATGTCGCACTAAAACGACTTAAGATGAAAACCCATAAATTACTGTTAAAGAGTGCTGGAGATAAGGTACGTTTGCATTGCATCGAGATTAGGTAACACTTTTGAATGTCTATTTACTTGCACATGTCGTACTAAAACGACTTAAGAGGAAAACCCATAAATAAGATAAGGTGGGGATGTCATTACCCTCCTTAGCCCACAAACCATCTCCTCACTCATTAACCTGATCCTAATTAAAATTTAAGTAGATGTTGGCCTTAGGGATATCTCGGACTCACTAGGAGATTGACCTAAGGAGAAAGTTGTTGGAATTTAACTCTTGCCAAACCGGTGACTAGGCAGGGGATTGAGAGGCGAAACCTTAAAAAATAGTAGTTTAGTATATTAAGCCCTTCGCTCTTACGCGGATACCTCCCATTGATCTTGCCACCTACCTGGTCGATTAGCTTGTGGTTAGGTCTGTAATGTACCTCCTGTGGACAGTCTAATAGTTAGGAGTCATGTAGGTCTAAGGTCTACCCTAACTTAGGTTAAAATATTTTTATGTTTTGTTTGTTTGTGTGTTTTAACAATTCTTGAGTGATATGAATTCTAACCAAATTTTTTTAACTTAATAATAATCTATATTTTACTCAATTCTCTTTCAATCTGAATTACACAAAACCGACATTGACTAACTTTCACCAACAAAATTTAATCAATTAAGTATCCTGAATTGGTCTCATCCGAATTAACACATGCCCCAATCCCGTTATTATTATCAAAATAATCATCTCTACTCTTCACCTAGTCGATGGGGATATAATGCTCCCAAGCCATATTATCAACCATCTTTCCAACAATCATCATCATATACTTCTTTTCCCAAACAACCAACAGAAAAATCAATAGACTGGGAAAATAAGATGGAATCTAAGAAAAGCTTGAGCGACGACTTTAAAAATAGAAGAGCACAAGTCTATCGAAATTTTCAAATTTAAGATCCTTACTCTACCTTCCAAGTCCCACCATAATAAGAAGAACTTATGGACTTAGACGAAAGTATGGAAAACTTGATTCAAGCTGAAAATTTTACCCAATCTATCAATAGGCTAGAAGCACAAATGAATTGTTTGACCAACATAGTGAAAGATAGGGATGAGAGTACTCTACCTAACATATTTTTGATCATTCACGATTGCCCGAGCCATATTGACAGAAACAAAAAATTATGGTATCTTGAAGACTTTGACCAAGATTCAATCTCATTACACCAATTTGAACTTGACCAATCACCAATATCAACCCATTTCAACCCAAACTCTTGATCAAGATCAAGAGACCCATCAACTTTCACAAGTTAAGGTGAAGGATACACAACCAACATGTGAGAAAAATTTTAAAACAACTACACAAGTGCATGACAACCAACTCAATAGACAAGCTAATGAGTTAGTGGATAAAAGGAAGATTTCTTTTCTACTCAACTTGCTCCTAGGCGAAAATGTCAATTCTAAATCACATTCGTCTTGACGAAGTAAGAAAATTCAATAATATTGAAAAACCTATTGAGGAAGTGTGCATATTAGATGACTATCCCCTATGTTTCAAGATAAAGTAATCAGAGATCATTTGGCTACACATAAATCTCGTAGGGAGCTAGTTGAATCATATTGCGAGGAAACCTGTAACGATGAAGAACCTATTGAGAAAGTTATATATGTGCTTGAAGTGTGCAAATTTGATGATGATTCTCTATATTTGGATGACTTGTTTAGAGATGATTTGGTTACATATACACCCCCCGAGGAGAAAGTTGAATCATGTTGTGAAGATGTATGCATAGTTGATGAGTCTCTATTTCTCGATGAATTGTTTATGGATGAGTGCGATCATAATGATGAGAAGGCATGTGTTGAGAATTTTAAGTCTAAAGTCCCCTTTGAGAAAAGAAAACTTGATTTGAGTATCTTTATTTTTGATGAGTCAACCAATTATCAATCACACAAAAACATAATTCAAGAAGATATAGTTACATATACACATCATATGGAACAATTTGAGGATGAATGTGATAAAAATGAACTTATATTTCAAGCAAAATCTGAGGATGAATTTAATAAATTCTGTAAGGAGAATTTTATTGAGAAGCAAAAGATTTCATCTAATCAGGTTGAGCCCAAAACTGATTTTCTGAGTTAGTATTGGTTCTCAAACCTAATATGCTTAAGCCTAAATCAATCATTTCAACAAATCGCATTCTATCATTGGACCAAGGGGTAGACAATTATGACTGTAAGATGATTTTTCAAATTGGTCATATAACGGAGATAGTTTTTATGTTAGGATTTTTCATGATCCTATTCATATTGGTGGTTGTAACACTGTACATGTAACATCCGGTATAACATATTCTAGATTATTACTCCTAATCACCAATGAGTGAAAATTTTTATTATAATTATCCAATTAGTCTTGAGACTTAATAAGTAAAAATTTCATGTGTTATAAGTGTATTCCCATATATTAAATTTGTGTAGATACACCATTTATACACACACATATTTCATCATCCTAAGTATGAATACATGGTATTATATTACATTAGTGGTATTAGGTAGAAATCAAGGCAACCCCCACCTTGAGAATTTTCTTTTATTTTTTTAGACTTAATGGAGGAGGGTAGGTGAATAAATAAGGGTTAAACTCCTCTTGAATTTCGGAGAAGGCAATTGGATGGATGGATGGTGTTATGACAAACTTGTAATATAGTATGGGAATGTACCTCAAAGGGGGCAACTAAAGTTCTTCTTCATCCTCTCCCTAGAAGAAATCTCTTTATGGCCAAGCTCTTGAAACTCCGAAATCAAATCTCTTCTCAACCTCTCACTCCCTCTCTCAATCTCAAACTCCAAAATCAAATCTCCTATCAACCTCTCTCTCCCTCCCTCCCTCCCTCCCTCTCTCTCTCTTCCCCCTCCCTCCCTCCCCTGGTACTCTCTCACTCTTTCCCTCTCTGGTGGCAGCACGTTGCCGCACCAGTGGTGACGACGGTGATGGCCGGCAGGGCGGGCAAGCAACGAGAAGTATGAGGTGAGGGAGTACCTTATTTTTTTTTTTCAGATTTAGGATAAATTATAAATTTTCAGATCTTATTTTATTTTCAGATTTAGATCATCATGTT
>JAVJIF010015200.1:85000-120775 GCA_038442645.1 Agave tequilana
TATTAAACCATGGGATGTCATTGATTTTTTTCTGCTTTCTTTATTCTTTCATATTTACTCTTATTACTTGAACAATCATGCTCTTCATTGATATGTATATCATTCTCTAATTTCTTCCTACTCTACTCACTGAGCTATCGAGCTCACTCTTCCTCAGACTGGTATATTGTAGATTGTGTTGAGGCAGGGCCCAGTTTAAGCTAAGTGGAGTTCATTTTGTACCAATCTATTCTCTTTACGTGTAATCTAATCATGTTAGATTTCTAGAGTAATTGTGCTTATAAATGGTATGTGTTGGAGGTGAGATTAGTGTATCTTGTATATATGTAAAGAGTTATTGTAGTAAATTCATTTCAAGTTGACATCAAAGATAGAGTTTTACTAGTTTGTGATATCGAGACATGTATTATTCAAGAATGTATTGAGTAAATTGTGATGATCATGATAAGTTGAGATTTTAGCATTACTAAATTTTATGGATGCCGAGAGGGGTGCTCTCGAGCTTATGTTATTGTGCTTCCACATAAGTAGACGATGTCAAGATGAAATATCATTATGATTGTGTAGATGATTTTTGAGTTCAATTATGTATTTGGGATTGAAAATAAGTAGGCTAATATTAGCCGAAATCATTGTAAATGCATTGTATATCAGGTCAGATCAGTATTTACAAAGGAGGTGTTGCCGAAATTTTCAATGTTTAGAGATGATTATGATGATCCATCAGTTTAAAGGAATGTTTATGTTAATTGAGGATTTTAAAAATCTATGATCATTACAGTACATAAGAAAGAGGTCATAAAAGATGGGTTTCTTGATGATCCACAAGATTTATATTAGGTAGCAACACTTGGCCCAATCCGACCACCAAAACCACAACCTAAAGGTAGCATTTTGTATTTTCATTCATCTTTTTCATGCATACATACATTCATTCTTACAATGAAGATAATGCATGAGATAAGTGTGAGGGAGGGTTTACTAACATACTACCTTAGGTAGGCCGACTAAAACTTTTTTCTTTCTTTAAAAAACTTTTTGAAAAAAACAATCTTTTGATTTATTTTAGTAAGTAATTAAGTTAATTTTAAGGAATAGAAAAATCATTATTAGGATTTCCACATACTTGATAAAAATAAGATTATTTGTTTGATTTTTAGGTTTAGAAGGAAAAATTGGAAAAGTAATTTCGTCTTGATTTCACCTTGATGAAATATGCATACTTTGTAAACTTACACATTTAGAATTCAAAATAAAGACTCTTGTGCCTTAGAAAAATTTATATATGAAAAATAAATAAATCTAATTATTGATTAGTTAGGTGCTTTGGCCTAAGAAAACCTTGAAATTTACGCAAAAGGTAATTAGGTAAGTTTGAGGAAAAAAAGAAAAAAATATAAATTAATATATGTATTAACACATTTAATAATCAATTAGTTAGGTATTAGGGCCTCAAGAAGCCTTGACACTTACACAAAAGAAAATTGGATGAGTTATCCATATTAAAAATAAAGTGCTTAAAGGGCAACGGAGTAATAATACCTCGAACTTCTTTCAAAAAAAGGAGAAAAAAGTTATATATATATTAATATATAAGGCATAAGAGTTGAAGTTGAAGAATTCAAGTCAAAATTTACGATCACAAAGGTGCATATGACTAGAGCAAAATAATAGACTAAGTGAGAAATTAAGTTCTATTCCTTACCTAGATTGATTACAAATGTTCAAATAGAGACTAAATATAGAAATGAATAATTAGGTGATCTTAACACTTATAGATTAACTTGATTTTTACAAAAATATTTAGATATTTTCTCAATTTTAAAAATATATTTTGAATAATTAACACTTTATTTTTTTCTCTATGGATTTTGTAGGTGTAATTCACTGAATATCCTTACGAGACAAAACTCGTCCTCTAGGGATAACCTAGATGTATAATAGCTTGTTATACGTGCTAAGTGCAACCGTAACTCCTACGAAAGTGAATTAGATTAGATTAGTTTTTTTAGTTTGCTTGAGAACGATCAAAAGATTGGTGTTGAGGTGTGATTGCATCTCAATTTGCATTATTATCATCATATTTACATATTTACCCTTGATTATTCTTTATTTAATATTGCTATTTACCCTCTTTTTAATTATGATATGTAGTTACTTAAATGAGAAGATAAGGATACAAGAAGCTTCTATTTTATTCTTAATCTTATCTAAATTTAGATTTCAAGTTAAATCAATTTGAAACCAAGAGGAGGAAAGGATATATCATCATCTTCAATATTTAAATTTAAAATCAGAAGATATATTTCTAGAAGATGGATGGGAAAAAGCATCCTAATAGGGATAAGGAGGATAATTCAAATAAAATGGAGTTTAAAATTAATTTAGACTAGACACCTCTTAGTATTTGGATCATAACTTTCACTGTAGATCTTCAAATCTGATGATTCAAGATGTAGAGGACTTGAAGAAATACAATTCTTATGTTGATTACTCTGTCCAATTTAGCTATTTGAGAGTCATATTCATCAATGAATACGCTAACTTGCTGTAGAATTGAAGTCTCATATTCAATTCAGATTGAGTTAAACCTTCTAATTTGAATCCTATTGTGATTAGCTCCGACGCTTATTTAAAGAGCTAAAATCTCTCATAATAAGGCATATCCATATCAGAGATCATAATTTAGGATTTTTTTTTAGTTTATCTTTCAAATTTTTTTTGTAACTTTTAGGATTTAGTTCTACTTCAAGCTTTGTATAGAAGGAGGAAGCTCTTGTAATTGAAGGTGACATTATCAATAACAATGTTTTTCTTTCTAATTTATCTTTATTTACTTGCTTTCTTTACTTGCTTTTTATCTTTATTTACTTGCTTTCTTTACTTGCTTTCTCTTTTATCATACTTTCTTTAGATTCTTTCATGAGTAGCTAATCTTCTTCATGTTTTATGAATCTCTACCCATCACTACTTCTAGTTCTATGTTATAATAAGCTGATTGGATCTCATGAATGTTTAAACCCTAGAAATAACTAATACTCTTGAAAACACATGACGATAGTTAAAGCTATCATTTGCTAATACTTCCCAATGGTTTTTCTTATTCTATACTTAGATAGACTTGATAGTTCAATGTTAGTTATTCTTCTTATTCTATGCTTACGAAACACTGATAGTTTAATGTTTGGTCTTGGTAAGTGATTATTTCAAATAGAGTTTCTCCATCTTATGTATCTTAATTGAATTAAATGCAACTCTAATGCATAGTTTTTATGATTCAAAGTGAAGTTTAATTTAGCATAGGTTAGTTAATTAGTGGTGGTAGATGATTAGTAAGTCGTGTTTCTTTTTCTTTTAGTCTTTTCAAAACTCTAGTTTTTAATCCAACCCTATTTTCACTATCATATTCCTATCTCTAATATTTAACATGGTATATTTTTCTTTTAACAAAGAAGAACAATCTAAGCAATTTAGTTTACAAAAAGATATCGAAAAGTTTTCATTGCATCTCTCCTCGAGGATCGACCCGCATGGTCCCGTTACCACGCATATACTGCGAAAGGCAGAGACTTAAGCGACATTCAGATAACATCCTTTTAACCTTAACTCATATCTATTTTCGACAATCAGTCTGTCCGTGGGTCAGGCAAGGGAAGCCCGTAGTCTGATGCTTGCATTGTGGGCCTGGGCCAGCCCTGGCCTGTCCCTCTACCCGGGCGTGGGGGGGGGGGGGGGGGGCAAATGCGGTCCACGGCCTGGGCATGCCGGGTCCCCTTCTCCCCCATCTCCGTGCCCCCACCACCCACCTCTGCAGTTGCCCGCCACCTCCGCCCACCCCCGCCACCCGCCATCCACCCCCACCTCCGCTGCCACCTCCGCTGCCTACCACCCCCATCACCTACTATCCCCACCTTCATTTTGTTTAAATTATAAAGAAAATTTTGTTTTTGCTAGTATTCGACCCATGACTTCCAACATCCAACCTAAATGCCCAAACCACAATGTCAAATTGGGGAAGTGAAAAAATAGAAACACAAACATATTTATTATATTTTTTCAAATTTTACTAAAAATCGGCCCGACCCGGCCCATTCCGAATGACCCTGGGCCACGCCCGAGTTCCCCGAAGGGGGCCCGGACCAGACCGCCTGATTTTCTTAGGCGGATCCGGGCTTGGCTCAGCGGGTTCAAAACCGAGCTGGGCTAAACTAGCCCTGTATGCACCCCCACATCAGCGAAGTGACGAACTTGGTGAACTCTGAGGGGGGAATCCCAACAGCATATGAGCTGAAACAGTTAGGAGCAAAATATAATTTTGTGTAATACCCCATCCTAGAATACGTACCCAGATATGTGTCCAATTTTTTGATCATATTTTCTTATTTTTTCCGTATTTTATTTTTATTTTGTGATTATTTATATTATTATTAGGTATTGACCCGAATTTTTTGACTTAGAGTTATCTAGTCCGTACCCAGGACCCAATCTCAGTGTACTACTTGATTTGACCTTTATGATAGTTAGACTTGATCAATTTTAGTTCAAAAAACTGATTTTTAATATTTTGAATTTTTCAAGATTTTCTGGAATTTTTCTGAATTATTTTGCAAAATTCCTAAAATCGGTGTCGACCAGTATCGCTGATCAATTTCAAGATTTTTAATTTGTAAATGAGGTTAAATTTCTTGAATCTAATTTTACAATGTCCATCAGTGTAATATTTTCTATTTTAGAGAATTTTTGGGGATTTTTCTGAATTTGTCAAAATTTTACCAAATAAAATAATATTTGTGTTTTCTCGAATCTGGAGTTTTGACCCATGTATTTTCTTTTCTTTTCTCTTTTCTTTTTCTTTCTCCTTTTTTCCTTCTTGTCTTTTCTTCTTTTTCCTTCCACCATCTTCCACAAACTTCCCCCACCTTTTACCACTTTCTTTCCCCTTTTTTCTTTTCCTTCTTCTTTCTTTTTCTCCTTCATTTTTGTTTTTTTCTTCTTCCCCAACTGGCCGACAACAACTCCCCTTCTCTCCTCAAATCTCTCTCTTTCCCTCTCTCAAAACTCTCTCCATCTCTCTAATTTCTCACACACACTCTCTCAAATCGTATACTCTCTCTCACGCTTTCCTCTCTTCTCTTCTCCATTAAGGCCGACGTCGACCTCACCTCTGGCATACCCCAAGACCAGCAATGCTCCTTCAGCAGCCACCCCTTGCCCAAGCTCCCTCCCACTTATTCTCTCTTCCTTATTCAAGACTATCACCGCCACCACTAAACTCCACTTCTTTCACAACCACCACCATCTTCTTCCTTCTCTCAATCCAACCACCCACAACCACCATCCAGTACTCCCACCACTCAATTCTATCACTAACCAGCACCACAATAACCTCCCACACCTTCACCCTCCTTCCACTACATCATCTCCTTCAATTTCATCAAAATCCACCACCACCACCATCACTTTCTTCACTCAAATTCCTCCACCACCTCCCAAACTAACACCTCCCCCCCATCACCATAACTCCCATCACTTCCTCCTTCCTCTCACTCCCCAAATGTCATCATCTCTGCCCCAAAAACCACCACCATCACCTCCAATCTCCTCAACTAAAATCAACACCACACCACCACCATCAACACCACACACTCCCGGGCCTGGCCCCACCCCTGGGTCGGCCAGCCAGCTGGCCGTGAGCCAGCCAGGCCATGGCCCCCTCTGTTGGTCGTGGCTTGTTCTCCTCTCCCTCCTCTTTGATTTTCTCTCTCCTCTCTCCTCTCTCTCACTATGGTGTACACTTGCACATGTGGTATTCTCGAAGTTCGGGGATTTCACAGTGTAGTTTGAGATTTTTAGGCGAGTGTTTCTTACTTTATGTGTTACCCCGCTTCAACGGGTGTATTTTGAAATTCTGAGATTGTGTTGTTATACTTGATGTATTTATATTGGTGTGATGTATTTGTATCAGTGTGATGAATACTTATAATAGTGTAGTTCAATACATGTACATGTATACTGCTTATAATTCTGCTTTATTACTATATTTGGCCGACCTTTCATGGTCATCAGCCTTCGGGCTTAACCTTCGGTTTCTACATAGCTCCGCCGGGAGGGAGCTTACAATTCAATGCTTTACACCTAACTCGCCCGAGCGTAGCTTCATCGCGTGCATAATTTGGCGTTCATACGCCACTTCGCCATGTGTGTTTAGCTTCACCACGAGCATGGCTTCGTCACGTGTTAGCAGAGCATTCATACGCCACTTCACTGTGTTAGCCCAAAGGCACTTCACTTTAGTTTTGATGTTGACTAACTTATGAAGTTAAGTTACTAATGATCTTGTGTTTATATAATTTCAGTTATTGATCAAGATCTTAGTAGGTGTTTAGCTTCAACAAAAGATTCAAAGTCAAGTTTTGGAGCTAACACACTTGATTCAAGAGCTCATGCTTCAAGATCACATCTAGTACTCGAGATGGAGTTAAGCTCAATGGATCGTATTTGAATCGAGTTTTCTTGGAGATGAAGATCGAAGAGAAGACTTTGGTCTAGGTTTGTTTAGTTTAGTGTTTAGATCTTGTATAAGGATAATTTCATTTTGATCTGCTCAAGTATACACATACAAGTTTAAAAGTTTTGGTTTCGGTTTAACCGTTTTGGATTTTCAATAATATACTTATATCGTTTTCATGAATAGATAGAATCAAAAGAAGTTTGCATAGTTTATATGTATGTTGGATTTCATCCATATACATTATTATTTCATATTATCTAAAAAACTTATTTTGATGTACATCTGATCATGTGTTTAACTTTGTTTTTTTAATCAAAACCTAGTTTTGGATTTAATGTTAAAAACATATATATATCATTTGTGTGTGTATTGGATTCTATCCATACACACTATGCTTCAAATGTGTTTCTATATCTTATTTTTGTATTTGAATAAGTTTTGAAAAAATCGATTTTCCATTTAAAAGTTGATTTTTGGAAAATACGGTTTTTGGTTTAAAGCTTAATTTCTATGCCTCAAAAATAGTTCAAATAATTTTTAATATGTGTTGAATTTTGATCGCACATATTTGTACTTCAAATATTTACATGAACTTATTTTTATGAATTTTATGATATTTTATTGGATTTTATGGGCATTTAATAGTCTAAGTTTTCAACCCTTTAATTCCCATTTTTGGGCAACTGGCGGTCGACCGACGTGCACAAGGACATGCACATAGTCCATGTCTAAGGGCCGGTCGACCGACTAGCACTACCCAACTCTCGAGTAGGGCCCGGTCGACCGGGTGGTTGACCGACTAGCACTACCCAACTCTCGAGTAGGGCCCGGTAGACCGGCGGTCGACCGACTAGGCATTTTGCCTTGGGGCGATCGATCGGGCGGTCGACTGACAGGCTCAGACGGTCGAAAATCTGACCATTGGCCGGTCGACCAGGCGATCGACCGACATCTTATTCTGGGCAGGTTTTGACCTCAACGGCTATATTTTTTAAAGCCCTATATATAAGGATTTTGGGGGTTATTTTTATTAAGATTTTCAAGAGCAAAAAATCTTTACTTCTCCTAAGTTTTCAGCAAGTTCTTAAAAAAAGTTTTTGAGCCAAAAATTCTTTATCTTTTATTGATTTCAAAGTTTTGAAAAATTAAAGAAAAATATGATTTGAAAATTCTATTTTGTTCTTTATTTTTCATATCTATCAAAAAGTTTTTCCCAATTATTTTCTTTGTGTTTTCTATTTCAAACACTTTGATTTCTCACATACTTGAGCCAATCAATTCAAAATCTATCTTTAAAATTTTTATTTTTGTGAGAAATATTATTTGTGATTGTTTGAGATCACCAAGTGTTATATGTGATCTTTGTGATCACCAAGTTGTATTTCTTTCTTTGCTTTGTGCTCCCTCTTGTGTAAAGGTGTGAGAGTGGGAGTTGTGTACTCCAAGTTTGTATTGTTGTAATTCCTCAGTGGAAGTTCCTTATGAAAGATCCTGTGTGGACATAGCGAAAATCCTTCTTTATGAAGGCGGGGACGTAGAGCAATTTCTCGAACCTCGAAACATATCCCATTGTTTGCGTTTGATCTTCTCTCTCTCTCTCTCTCTCTCTCTCTCAACCCTCATCTCTCTTTATATCTTGTATTGTTGTTATTATAGCTCATTCATATACATGTTTGATATAGTTTATGTGCCCACACTTGTATTGAACCAAGAGAGCTATTAAAGCACATAAACTCATAATTCAGAGGAACCGTGAGGAGTAGTTCCAAAGCCCTTCACGGAGAATTCTGACTCACTCTTGCTTATACACTTAGTGTGTTAGCATTTAGTTTTAAATTCCACATTATAAGTTCTAGATTAGCACTATACATATTCACCCCCCTCTAGGTGTACTTCTAATTGGTATCAGAACTAGCGTTCCTGATATTCGATTTAACCACCAAGAGTGAGATCCTCATTTGCTAATCTAAATATTTGCTTTGCATACTTATATACACTCTTGAATTATCTTGCTCCACCCACTTATGATGCATCTAACATTGATTTGTGAAAGTTTAAGATGAGCGCATATTTTAAAAGTCTTAGAATTGGATGTTTATCTTACCACTAACAAGAAATCATATTAGTAATGACAAGTATACAGATTCTAATGCATAAGTCATGAAGGCATTAAAGCACACACTTAGTAAAAACATATTTCTTTGATTTTCTTTTGTGATTCCCCTTTTGCAGTGTGGAACATATTGACTTCTCTTAAGGAACAAACGACAAATGTTTTGAAAAGGATCCACTGGAGATGAGTCCGACCAAACTTGCTTCATGATCCAAGAGAATAACTTCCTTGAGGTAAATTTGGACACTCCTCTTGATGATTGTGCTAGTTCTTCATATGATGATAATAGTATAGATGCCCATGCTTTAAATGAAGAGCATTCTTAGTTTTGTGAAAACTTGCTTTCAAAATATAAAGCTTTAAAAAAAGTTTTGAATTAAAAGAAGAAAATAAAAATTTATATTCAAATTTTGGTATGATTTTGCAAGAGAGGTTGAGATTTCAAATGAAAGTGATTTCTTGAAAACTTAACTTGACCTTCCTTTAAAAGAAAATAAAATTTTGAAAAATAAAAACAATTTTAATGATGTTTTGAAGAACAATGATGCTTTATCCTCAAAAAATGAGTTTGTTTTAAAAAAAATGATTCATTGAAAAAATATTTCTTTGATTTCAAAAGATTGAATTTTGTTTCAAAGGAAAATATTTCTTTAAAAAATGATTTTACTTCACAATCTTGTCATATTTTAATTGCATCATCTTCTAATGATAAGAATAATATTTCTATTGCATGCTCCACATCTTTTTCTCATGTTGAAAATGATTTATGTATGTTGAAGATGAGTGCAGATTATTTGAGCTCCACTTTGAGTCAATGTGCCATGAACCACACTAGATTGGAATCCATGTTTCAGAAGAAATATGCTCCATATTTTCATGCACACGAATCACAGTATACACATGCTCATCATGCTCACATATATAATCCTTTGTATGCTAGTGTGTACACTTGTACATATTGTGATCGTACTGGCTACCTTACAAAGTTTTATTATGATAGAATACATGTTTTAACATCTACAAGTAAAAATGTTTGGCCTAGAAAAAGTGCTAACCCCATGGATCAAAGAAAGTTTGGTTACCAAAATTCATCCCTATTTCATTTGATATAGATATGGGATCTCACACAATGTGAGAGTATTGGTGCCTTAATGGTGGATGCTTTTCGAGCCAAATGGTCACATTTTTGAATGCATCACTTTCAAGGAAGTTTTGGTGAGAGGACCACCATATTTTGGAGAAATAGAGACTAGCCCTACCGGTGTTAGTAACTATCTCTAACTCTTTATTTTGTTTATATGTTTTCATTGATGATTTTTAGCATGTTTTGATTTTCATGTTCATTATGTTGTAATGCAATGTTTATTAGACTTGTGATATACATAGATAGTCTTTAAGATACAATCATGTCCATATGGATTCATATTTTTATGTTCTCACTATAGTTTAGCTATTTTTTATATCCTAGTGTTAATAATAAATTGCATTTATACTAATGATCATACTTGGTTATTTATCATGTTTTGATGTTTTATGCTTCATATTTTGATTACATATTTGAATGTAGTTTTTATTAAAACTTGTGTTTATACTTGTACAAATAGTGAGCTACACTTGATTATTGTGTTTGAGTGCTTCATTGCTCTTGTATACTCATTACATTATTTGTATAAGCTAGTTTTGATGATTCTTACATTTACACTTGTATTCCCTATTTTGTACATATTTTCATAATATATGTTTAGCTTCATGTATATGTAAATTTTATCAAAACTATTAGATATACATGTTTTATCCTTGAGTCACTTATATTACATGCCATATACTATTTTTGTCGACTCATTTCAAGTTTGAACATGTATGTATACTTTAGTTTTGACAAAACATACATATGCCTTAAAGTTTGTTTAGTTTTTGATAAAAAAGAACTTCTTGTGTTTAATGATTTTTCATGTTTATGAGTAAGAAATTTTTATTTAGCTTAATTGTCTTATCTTCATAATTATTTGTTACATAATTTTTGTACACTCTATATTTTGTGTTTACCCATGATTTTGGATTTATGAGAACAATGTGCTTCATAGTTCTTTGAGTGTCAATTATTGTGTATTTAGCATATTTTCATGAGATATACACATGATTTTATTCCTTATTTGAAGGATTTCGTACTAGTTTTTAAAATTATCTTAAAACTATTTTCGTATTCTTCAAATGGTAGTGTTTTCAAAATATGCTAAAATTATTCCAAATCTTATTTTTAAATACTTCTACCCTATAAGGATGTTAGTTTGGCGATCATACCTTGCGTGTCTTAATGAAAATCTATTTAAACATGTGCATGAAAGGTGGATGTTATGAGTTATACATAATCTTAATGATACTTCATTTTTGTATACTCATATTTTCTATATATGCATGCATCATATTTTAATTGATTTTATATTGCTCTGATCATATATATATAGATGTTTTCTTATGCTATAAAACATATATGACCATACATTTTTAGAACAAATTGCTTATACTAAGCTTGATTCATGTTCTTAATGATAATTGATATCTTTACAAGCTTATGCATTATTTTATTGGTATTTCATAAAAAGGGAGAAAAATTCTTGATTTACTTTCAATTACGTTTATTTTCAATTGGTATCTTACTCCCACTTTTTGAAAAAATATTTTATTTTGGAAATGCCAACATTTTCAATATTGGTATTAATAATCTTCAATTGATACTATTCTTAAATTGGTATCTATAATGCAAAATAATTTTAATGTTTATCTAAAAATTTTGGTTTAAAATTTACTTTCAATTGGTATCATTTCTTTCTATTGGTATCAGTTGTTAAAAAGATTATTTCATTTACAATTGGTAAAGATTATTTTTCTTTCAATTGATATAAAAATATGTTTTTATTGGTATTATTTATTTTTCTTCACCCTTTTATTGATGAGTGATAAAAAGAGGGAGAAGGATTTGAGTTTATATATGCATGTTTTATTAATTGTTTATGCATATATGTACATGTATTTTATGATTCCTATTGCATATTTTTTATTATTGTTTATTGATATTTGAGCTACATTGCATATCCATATGTTTTATTGCAATACATGAGTTAAGGGGGAGCTTCTATGAAACTTATCTTTAATCCATGCATATATTACCTCATAAGCTTTGTCATCATAAAAAAGGGGGATTGTTAGCCCAAAGGTCCTTCACTTTAGTTTTAATGATGACTAACTTATGAAGTTAAGTTACTAATGATCTTGTGTTTGTATAATTTTAGTTATTGATCAAGATCTTAGTAGGTGTTTAGCTTTAACAAAGAATTCAAAGTCAAGTTTTAGAGTTAACACGTGTTGATTTAAGAGCTCGCACTTCAAGATTGCATCTAGTATTCGAGATGGAGTCAAGCTCTATGGATCGTGATTGGGCCGAGTCGTCTTGGAGATGAGATCGAAGAGAAGACTTTGGTTTAGGTTTGTTTAATTTAGTATTTAGATCTTTTGTAAGGATAGTTTAGTTTTAATATGCTCAAGTACACACACAAGTTCAAAAATTTTGGTTTCGGTTTAACCGTTTTGGATTTTTAAGAATATACTTATATCATTTTCATGAATAGATAGAATCAAAAGAAGTTTACATGGTTTATATGTATGTTAGATTTCATCCATATATATTATTTTTCATATTGTCTAAAAAACTTATTTTGATGTATATCTAGCCAAGTGTTTACGTTTTGTTTTTTAAACAAAACTTAGCTTTGAATTTGATGACAAAAATATAGATATATCATTTTGTGTGTATTGGATTCTATCCATACACACTATGCTTCAAATATATTTCTATATCTTGTTTTTGTATTTGAACAAGTTTTGAAAAAATCGATTTTTCACTTAAAAGTTAATTTTTTGGAAAATATGATTTTTAGTTTAAAGCTTAATTTCTAAGCCTCAAAAATAGTTCAAATAGTTTGTAATATGTGTTGAATTTTGATCACACCTATTTGTATTTCAAATATTTAGATGAGCTTATTTTTGTGGATTTTATGGGATTTTATTGGATATGGGTATTTAATAGTCTAAGTTTCTAACCCTTTAATCCCAGTTTTTGGGCAACTGGCCAGGGCTCGGTCGACCGGTCGGTGGACCGACGTGCACAAGGACGTGCACATAGCCCATGCCTAAGGGTCGGTCGACCATATAGTCGACCGACTAGCACTACCCAACTCTCGGGTAGGGCTCGGTTGACCGACTAGGCATTTTGCCTTAGGGAGGTCGACCGGGCGATCGACCGACAGGTTCAAACGTCAAAAATCTAATCGTTGACGGTCGACTGATAGTCTGTTCTGGATAGGCTTTGACCCCAACGGCTATATTTTTCAAAGTCCTATATATATGAGTTTTGGGGGCTGTTTTCATTAATATTTTTAAGAATAAAAATTCTTCCACTTCTAAGTTTTCAGCAAGTTTTAAAAAGAAGTTTTTGAGCCAAAAATTCTTTATTTTTTATTGTTTTAAAGTTTGAAAAATCAAAGAAATACAAGCTTTTAGAATTCTATTTTGTTCTTTATTTTTCATATCTATCAAGAAGTTTTTCCTAGTGTTTTCTTTGTGTTTTCTTTTTCAAACACTTTGATTTCTCACATACTTGAACCAATCAATTCAAAATCTATCTTTAGGATCTTTGTTTTTGTGAGAAAAATTGTATGGATCCCTTGAGATTACCAAGTGTTATTTGTGATCTTTGTGATCACCAAGTTGTATTTCTTTCTTTGCTTTGTACTCCCTCTTGTGTAAAGGTGTGAGAGTTAGAGTTGTGTACTCCAAGTTTGTTTTGTTGTAATTTCTCAGTGGAGGTCCCTTTGTAGAAGGTCCTGTATGGACATAGTGGAAATCCTTCTCTGTGAAGGTCGGGACGTAGAGCAGTGCTCAAACCTCGAAACATATACCTTGTTTATGTTTGATCTTCTATCTCTCAACTCTCATCTCTTTTTATATATTGCATTGTTGTTATTATTGCTCATTCATATACATACTTGATATAGTTTGTGTGCACACACTGGTATTGAACCAAGAGCTATTAAAGCACCTCAACTCATAATTCAGAGAAAACATGAGGGGTAGTTTCAGAGCCCTTCATGGGGAATTCAGACTCACTCTTGATTATACACTTAGTATGTTAGTATTTAGTTTTAAATTCCGCATTATTTGTCCTAGATTAGCACTACACCTATTCACCCACCCTCTATGTGTACTTTCACACTGTGCGTTTAGTTTCGCCTTGAGTGTGGCTTCATCGTGAGTGTTAGCTGGACGTTCATACGTCACTTCACGCGAGTTCCAGCCCACTGAGCGCTTTAATTTTTGGAGCTGTAAGCTAACTCTGCGAGGAGCCAAACGTTGTCGTGTACAAAGCGTAATGCTGGCACGACCTGGCTTTGCTCCAACTTAACCAGTACTTCCTGGATAATTAAATAATTTAATTGTTATTCTTTTACTGATAATTATGAAGAGCTTGAAATCTTTACTTATATTTTTCTAAAAACTATATTATTTTTCAATATTTTCACACTGATTTCATGTATGTACATAGTTTCCCGTATTGTATTATTAACATCTGCTGTGCTAATCACTTGCCATATTGATCACCTGGCACCTAACACGTTATCACTTAATACCCGCCATGCTTCTCATTTGATTCATGATTATCACATTACGGGAATCCAATAATTGATATCCTGTTATACCCATATTAGTCATGTACTCTTGTTACTCCTGTACCATGCTCCTGCTCATTCCTGTAATCTGATAATTATATATAATCAGTAATAAAAAGGACAACTTACACTGGGTCGGGGAAAACTGATAGACTTCAAATTGTAATTGTGTTTACAATGACATTAGGTATGTTGTGTAACTAAAATCTTGATCCTACTTGCGGGCCTCCAGGTGTTCCGCGGGGTGTGCTGGTACCATTACCTCTCCTTCCGAATGGGCATACAATAAGACCCTTCCACTCCTGTGTTGGCCCAGAGGCCCGTCGCTCTAGTTTTGATGGTAATTAACTCATATAGTTATAGTACTAATGATCTTATATTCATTTAGTCTCAGATACTTGATCAAGATCTTAGTAGGTATTTAGCTTAAACAAAAGATTCTAAATCAAGTTTTAAAGTTAGCATGTGTTGATTCAAGAACTCGCACATCAAGATCGCATTTAGTACTCAAGAGGAGTCTAACTCATTGGATCAAGGTTTGGACCAAGGTAAGAAGAAGGAGAAGATTTTCAAGAAGACTTGTGTCATATTTGTAAGTGTTAAGATTTATTTTTAGACAAAATATAAAGGATAGATTAGTTGTGAATAGCTCAAGCTCATACACACACACAAAAGATTTATATGTGTTTTTTATAAAATAGTTTTATTTTTAGAAAATACCGTTTTTAGTTTTGAGCTTCAAAGTATACATTATTGTGTTTCATGATTAGAGTTCATAAAAACAAGTTTATATAGTTTATATGTGTTTTGGATTTCATTCATGCACATTGTTGGTTCAAATGTTTAGGAAAACTTATTTGATGTTTTCTATATCATGTGTTTGAGTTTTGGACTTATCAAAACCTATTTTAGAGCTTATTGTCAAAAACATAGATATTTCATATTATATGTGTATTGGATCATATCAATACAAACTGAGCTTCAAAAGTGTTTTAAAATATCTTATTTTTACATTTGGAGAAGTTTTGAAAAATCATTTTTCATATTGAAGATTGATTTTGAAAAATACGGATTTTATTTAAGGCAAAATTTCTAAATTACAAAAATAGTTAAAAATATTTGTAATATGTGTTGATTTTTTATCACACATATTTGTACTTCAAAGTATTTAATGAACTTATTTTTGTAGATTTTATGTGATTTTATTTTAATTAAAAAGACCAAGTTTTAATCCCAAAAGATTTATAGACCAGGCTAGAGTCGGTCCACTGACCGGTCGACCGAGCCAGAAGTCGGTCGACCAGGCAGTCGACCGATGTGCACAAACGTGCATATCCTTTTTGACTTAAGGGCCGGTCGACCGTGTGGTCGACCGTCCATGGAGCCTTGCTCTCTGGATCTGCCCCCGGTCCACCGGGCGGTCGACCGCAGGCCCCAACGGTTAGAAATTCGACCGTTGGCCGGTCGACCGACAGGTCATTCTGACCTGATGTTTGACCCAAACAGCTAGTTTTTAGGAGTCTATTTAAGGGGGCTGTTTTGGGCTGTTTTCTACAAGATTTTGAGTGGGTTTCAAAGCCAGTTTTTCCCATCTCTTGTAGAAGTTTTCTCCACTTATTTTAGAGCTAATATCTTCATATCAAAAGGAGAGTTTTCAAGAGTATTTTCAAAAGAGTTTTCTTGAGATTTTCACCACAACTCTATCTTGTTTTTCTTACACCAACTTGAGCTTTCCATTGCTATATCAATCCTCTAGGGATCTTTATTGTGAGAGTTATTTTTGTGATCAATAGAAGTGATCACAAATTTACATCCTTATATTGTGAAATGCTGTAGAGGTTGTGATCTTAGTGAAGAAGTGTTTTGTGGTGATCAAGTGAAGTAATCACCAAGTATTTCGACTTGTGGTTGGAGGAGTTGTAAGAGGTCCAGCCTCAGCAAGCTAGTGTGCTTGCGTGTGTTGTTCTTGCGGGAAATGTGAGGGACTTGCGGATCTGGAGTTCTAGTGTGAACTCGTTGTAAGTGTTGCGGCACCGAGTGATCCAGTGGGATCGATTCTAGTAAAAATCCTTCATAGTATTGAAGGCGGGGACGTAAAACAAGGGTGGTAGAACCTCGAAACAATTCTCCCGTGTTTGCGATTGCTCTCTCTCTCACTTGTGTTTATATTTCTTGCATACTTATATTGTTTATCTCTTTATATGTTTTGATATCTTGTGCTTAATCGATATCTGCTTGGGATTGTTTGCTCACACTTGTATTCAACCAAGAGAGCCATAGTGGCACCTTAACTCTTAATCTAGAGGAATCCTGAGGAGATAGTCCAGAGCCTTCATCGGGAATTTGGCTACACTCTTGTGTTATACTTTGTATGTTTAGCTTAATAGCTTTAATTTGCTTAAATAGTTTTAATTCCGCATCATTATCATTTGATTAGCTAGTACACCTATTCATCCCCTAGGTGTATTTTCAATTGGTATCAGAGCTCGGTGCTCTTGATTTGAGTCTAACAATCTTGAGTTAAAGATTCTCATTTTAGCTAATCACTATATTTGAACACACACATATGGATTTCATGTCACCTCTTATGTTTGATATTCTTAACATCCAAACTTGAAAAGTTAAGATGTCAATGTACCTAAAAGCCTTAGGAATTCATGTTTATTTTGTCACTATTAAAAATTCATATTGTTTAAATGGTAAACATGTTGAGGCTAACATAAAAGTCATCCATGCATTAAAGAGTACCCTAAATGATGATTATTTATGTAGGGTTGCTAA
Source organism: Agave tequilana (assembly GCA_038442645.1). NCBI lineage: Eukaryota > Viridiplantae > Streptophyta > Magnoliopsida > Asparagales > Asparagaceae > Agave > Agave tequilana. The sequence goes on from JAVJIF010015200.1 coordinate 102,129, forward strand.
CTTTGATTCGGCTTTTGTAGTATAGAACACTCTAGTCTCTCTTAGTGAACAAAACCAATACTATGCAGGGAGCGACTTGGATGATGGAAGTGATGCTTCCAACATATGCTACATGGTCTAAGGGGATAACCCCCTTGAAGTAAATTTCGAATCCGAGGTAGAAGAATATATTGACATGCCCTATGACGAGCCTACTTCTTTTTGTCAAAAACTTTTTGAAAAATATGAATTGTTGAAGAAAGAAAAAGATTCTCTTAAAAATAAATTTGAATGTGCTTCTAAAGAAAATGGATTTTTTGAAAAAGGAGAATATTTTCTTGTCTTCAAAATTAAGTGACATTTGTGAAGGAAATAATTTTTTGAAAAATAAAATTATTTCATGGAAAAAGAAATTATTTTGGAAGAAAATAACTCTTTGAAAAGAAAAAATTGTTTCAAAAGAAAAAGAAAATATTTCTAAAAAGAAAAAGATAGTTGATTCTCATTCTTTCCATGCTAATAATGTTGCATCTTCTTTTGATAAAATGAAATTCATGTTTTGAATAAGAGAATTGATTGTTTGAGCTCAAATTTGAGCAATTGTGCATTTAATCATAATAGATTGGAATCCATGTTTTGTAAGAAACAAAATTCATATGTTCATGCATATCCTACACGACATAAACCTCATGCACATCATGATCACACTCATTCTCATATGCATGCTAGAATGTACACATTGTGGCTGCAAAGGCCATCTTGCAAGATTTTTCTTTGATATTATTAAATTCTATAAATTTTGCAAATAATAATATTTGGGTTCCTTATAATACTAACCCTCGTGGACCCAAAAGAAAATGAGTACCAAAATCCTCACATCTTGTGTTTAATATGGGTTCTCACATGACGTGAGAGATATGGTGTCTTGGTGGTGGATACATGTAGAGTTAGATGGATATACCTTATTGATGCATCACTATCAAGGATGTTTGGTGGGAGGACCACCATGGTTTGAAGGCTTAGAGAATAGTACATATGTTTGGTAACTATCTCTAAACTCCTATTTAGTTTACATGCTTATGTATAAATACGTTTAGCATGTTTTAATTTTGTACTTCATGTGGTGAATACTTGTTTAGATATAGTTTTCATTAAAACTTGTGTCTATACGTGTACAAGTAGTAATCTACACTTGATTATTATGTATTTGTGCTTCATTGCTCATTTGTACTCACTACATGTATATGTATAACTTAGTTTTGATGATTATTTCATTTATACTTATTTTCTCTATTTTTGTACATATTTTGCTTCATGTATATGCTATTTTTGTCTAAAACTAATAAATATACATGTATACCCTTGAGTCACTTGCCTTCATAAAAATTCTATTATGAACTCGTTTGTGTTTGGATATGTATGTAAATTTTTAGTTTTAATAGAGCATATATATATACCTTGAAGTTTATTTAAATTTGATGAAAAATAAATTTTAATGATTTTCATATGTTTTGGTATTTTGAACTTTATTGCTTATATTCATGAATATGCTATTCACATGATTCTTGTGCACTCACATTATTTTTTTCTTATGAATTTATTTTCATGAGCTTTATATGAGCTTTTTAAATCTTGAGTGACAATTTTGTGTACTTAGCAATGTTTCATGACATATATATGATTTGTTTGCTAAATTGAAGGATCTTTAACTAGTTTTCTAAAAATTACTTTAAACTAGTTATTTATTCTTTACTTGGTAGTGTTTTCAGTTTATAATTATTTTCAAATCTTATTTTTAAAAACTCCTACCTTCTAAGGGCGAATGGTTGGGAGACCATGCGTTGTATGCCTTACTGAATATCTTTTATCTTGTGCATGAAAGGGTGGTAGTTATGAGTTATACACATGATCTTCATGAAATCTTATTTTTGTATAATATTATTTATTTCTTATATATGTATGCTTCAAAATTCAATTAGTATCAATTTCAAATTGGTATTTCCATTTCATACATACATACATACACACACACACACACACACACACACACACACATATATATATATATATATATATATATATATATATATATGATTTGATTGTACTTATTTTATAATATTTACATTCTTAAAGCACAAATTATGTTTATAGTAAGCTTGAGTTTATTCCAAATATTAATTGGTATCTATATAAGCTTATACATTGATTTCAATTGGTATTTATTTGATATCAAAAAGTACTTTATGCTTCACCTTCAATTGGTATCAAAATCTACTATTAGTATCTTAAAATTTTTTTCACTACAATTTGATTTCATTAGTATCAAATTTTAAATTTTTGTTTTGTTGACTTAAGAAATTTCAAAATTTTGTTTTAAGTATTATTAAAAATGTTGTTTTAAAATTTGTTAATATATATTGCTTATATACAAGGAAGCTTAACATCTCCTCTATATATAAATTCATATTGAGTGTATCTCACATTGAGGAGCTTGACCTCTCTTCTTTACGTGATACACGTGTGTAGGGGGAGCTTAACATCTTCGCTTATATATTGTATATTATGTTTTATGTGGGTTAGGGTCTAGTCATCTCTTCTCCATGTAATGCATGTATGTAGGGGGAGCTAATTTTACGTCTCTCCTTTTCATGAATGTATATCACATATACATCTTTATTATTTGATTGTCCTCACTCCTTTGTTGATGAATTGACAAAAAGGGGGAGAAGAATTTTGAGAGTTCATATATGCATGTTTATATCTCAGTTTATATATATATATTTGGTTTAATTTATGAATTTTATTGAATATCTTTATTATTTATTGTTATGCATGAGTTAAGGGGGAGCTTCTATGAAGCTTAACTTTAATCCATGCATATATAACTCTATGAGTTTTGTTATCATCAAAAGGAGGAGATTGTTGGCCCAAAGGCCTATCGCTCTAGTTTTGATGATGATTAACTCATGTTGTTATAGTACTAATGATCTTGTGTTTATTTAGTCTCAGATACTTGATCAAGATCTTAGTAGGTGTTTAGCTTCAACAAAGGATTCGAAGTCAAGTTTTGAAGGTAACACGTGTTGATTCAAGAGCTCGTGCATCAAGATCGCATCTAGTACTCAAGAGGTGTCTAGCTCATCAAGGTTTGGACCAAATCAAGAAGGAGAAGAAGATTTTCAAGAGAAGATTTTCAAGAAGACTTGTGTCATGTTTATAAGTGTTAAGATTTATTTTTAGACAAAATGTAAAGGATAGATTAGTTATGAATTGCTCAAGCTCATACACACACAAAAGATTTATGTGTTTTTATAAAATAGTTTTATTTTTAGAAAATACCGTTTTTGATTTTGAGCTTCAAAGTATACATCCTTGTGTTTCATGATTAGATCATTAAAACAAGTTTATATGCTTTATATGTGTTCTGGATTTCATTCATGCACATTATTGGTTCAAATGTTTAGAAAAACTTATTTGATGTTTTCTATATCATGTGTTTGAGTTTACATTTATCAAAACCTATTTTAGAGGTTATTGTCAAAAACATAGATATTTCATATTATATGTGTATTGAATCATATTCATACACACTAAGCTTCAAAAGTATTTAAAATATCTTTTTTTGTATTTGGAGAAATTTTGAAAAAATCGTTTTTCAAATTGAAGATTGATTTTCAAAAATACGAATTTTTTAAGGCAAAATTTCTATATTACAAAAATAGTTAAAAATGCTGGTAAAATGTGTTGATTTTTTATCACAAATATTTGTACTTCAAAATATTTCAATGAACTTATTTTTATAGATTTTGTGTGATTTTATGGAATTTATTTTAATTAAAAAGACCAAGTTTTAATCCCAAAAGATTTGCATACTAGGCTTTCTGACGGTCGACCGACGGTCGACCGAGCTAGAAGTCGGTCGACCAGGCGGTCGACCGATGTGCACAAACGCGCACAACCATTTTGGCTTGAGGGCCGATAACCGTGCGGTCGACCGTTTAGAGAGCTTTGCTATCTGGATCTGACCCCGGTCGACCGGCAGGTCAAGCCAGGGCACGGTCGACCGACAGGCCCCAACGGTCAGAAATTTGACCGTTAACAGGTCGACCGGCCGGTCAACTGACAGGTCATTCTGACCTGATGTTTGACCCAACGGCTAGTTTTTGGGAGTCTAATTAAGGGGGCTGTTTTGAGCTATTTTTTACAAGATTTTGAGTGGGTTTCAAAGCTAGTTTTTTCCATCTCTTCTAGAAGTTTTCTCCACTTATTTTAGAGCTAATTTATCCATATCAAAAGGAGAGTTTTCAAGAGTGTTTTCAAAAGAGTTTTCTTAAGCTTTTCACCACAACTTTATCTTATTTTTCTCACACCAACTTGAGGTTTTCATTGCTATATCAATCCTCTAGGGATCTTTGTTGTGAGAGTTATTTTTGTGATCAAGAAAAGTGATCACAAGTTTACATTCTTGTATTGTGAAGTATTGTAGAGGTTGTGGCCTTGGTGAAGAAGTGTTTATGGTGATCAAGTGAAGTGATCACTAAGTGTTCCGATGTGTGGTTAGAGGAGTTGTAAGAGGTGCGGCCTTGGCAAGCTAGTGTGCTTGTGTGTATTGTTCTTACAAGAATAAGTGAGGGACTTGTCGTTCCGGAGTTCTAGTGTGAACTCATTGTAAGTATTGCGGCACCGAGTGATCTGGTGGGATCGATTCTAGTGGAAATCCTTCATAGTGTTGAAGGCGGGGACGTAGAGCAAGGATGCTCAAACCTCGAAACATTTCTCCTGTGTTTGCGATTGCTCTCCCTCTCTCTCACTTATGTTTATATATTTTACATGCTTATATTATTTATCTCTTTATATGCTTGATTTATCTTGTGCTTAATCGATATATGCTTGGGATTATTTACTCACACTTGTATTCAACCAAGAGAGAAACTCTTAATCTAGTGGAATTCTGAGGAGATAGTCCAGAGTTCTTTACCGGGTATTCGGCTACACTCTTGTGTTATACTTTGTGTGTTTAGCTTAATAGGTTTATTTACTTAAATAGTTTTAATTTCGCATCATTATCATTAGATTAGTTAGTACATCTATTCACCACCCTAGGTGTATTTTCATCCTGTGCCTCGTGACAGGTTTCGTATCAGCAACAGACCATCCTGGGCTATTTCGGGTATACACGAGACCCATTGTAAACATAATTCGTAGGTTTCTCATCAGTTTTCAATAACCAATCTCGATTTTCTCATATATGAATGTATATGTGTTGGGACGTAGGCCAGGACACATACCCAAGGATTTGATGGAAGCTTAGTTTTGTCACTTTTGGATTTTATGCTTATGTAGAATGTTAAGTAGGTACAAACTTGATGTTTTGACAATAAAGAAGCTTTGGGTAGATATATAAATATGGATGCGAACTTTATCGATATGTACGTATTTTGAATCTATGTGTGATTTTTAAATGGAGCAGCATGTAGACAAATTATTTGGATAACTCACATATATAGTTGTATGTGATTAAGTAGGTGAGGTCAAGCGGAATTCCTATTATTACTACGTGGGAGGATTGCATTAGAATATATATATTGTGTATGTATAATGTTAGTCTGTGCATATCAGATTGGATAATATTGTATCAGGGTAGACTCCTAATTATAGAGAAAATGTTGTCAAAATTTTTAAAAGAAGAAATTAGAGATGATTATGAAGATTATGTCATGGATTTAATATCTAATCTTGCATAAAGGAGGAGATTATGGTAATTGAACTGGGACCGTTACATTTACCATTCCATTGACCTTCATCTCCACTATCCCTAATCCATTTAATAATATTGTATATTTAACTTGTATTTACTAGGTATTTATTTATATTCTTTGTATTTATTTGTATATTTCCCCATATATGTACATATTCTCTCATAAATTACACTAATTATCCATGTTAATTATCATCTAATCAAAACTTAAGATAATTATCATGATTACATGAGACGGGTGTTACAATTTCTGATGAAATTATTTTTGATAATCAGTGTTAAAAATATAAATCAGGATTTTACAATTCTGGGTGTTACTTAAAAAAATTGGTACAAGAGATCTAATTTTCTCCTTGATGCTCACAAGAGTATTCGTCTTCCCCTTGAATCCCACAGGATTATGGGAGTACACTTCTTTTTATGCACCATCACTTTTCTCTCTCTTTTTTGGCTTCCTCTACACCTTTCATCTTACAATAGACTTAGTTACAATCTTTATTTATAGAATTTTACAATACAAATTTTATTCAAATTATGAGATGATCTTGGCTGTCGGATACTTGAAGAACTTGATCAATCATTGTAGGAGTTGATTTCCTTAATCTAGAAGAATTCTAGACTCTTCAATCTTTAAAATAAATCTTATGAATTGATTCTTATTCGAACTCCATCAAAAAAAGAAACATGAACGCACCTAAATAGGAAATGGATTCCTGTTTTTGTCTTTGGTTGTCGATAACTTTTTCAGGCTTGTCGATAGGCCCATATCGATAGCGCTTTTAGCTTGTAGAAAATCTGAGATGTGGCTTCTTCTTTGTATCTTCTGTTGACAGGACTTATCGTCTAACAAACAAAACTTCTTGATCTACTTTTTTTTTCAAGTCTTTTGTTCTCCAATTCGATTGGATTTTCTTTGACCATCATCTTTTCTTAAAATAAGGTAATATCCCAATACCATTGACTTGATCGTTGAGTTGCTTCAGCGCCTCCTGCTCGCAAACGGTGTTCTCGTGGTTGAGAGACGCCTCCTCTCGATCGCGATCTGGCTTGCTACTCCTTCATCTGCTCCTTCATGTTAGCGAGCATTTGAATGATCTGGCCTTCGTATAGTGGCGGTGGTCGGGCGCTGGTGGCTGTCCTTTGAGATGAGAAAAAGCTGGCGTCCTCTGTGGCGCGCTCACAATCGATGACGTGTGGGGAGACCATACCCCAGCTACAGTACTGGTCTTGTCCTTTGACAGAGCGTCGTTGCGGGCGATTGTTTGCTTCGTGGGGGCCATCAATGCTAGAGAAGAGACTTTTTGAGGAAGGTTGGAAGGGAGGAAGACCTCGAGTGTAGACTCAAGATCTTAATGAAAACACCAATTTGTGGTGGATAAAACTCTGTCACAAACAATTGAACGCTCTTGATCAGACCAGTCAGAATATACAGAAAGAAGATGCCCTTCGAGTTAGGAGTACCGGTATGGTACTGGCCTAAGACCCTCAGGCATGAGAATCAGTAAGTGGAAAGGAAGTTGGACCGGATAAAGAAAAACTATTGATATGTTGTGATGGTAGACTGCAGAGAAAAACATCCAGTGTGGTGTAATATGTGCTCTGAGGATAAGGGAAGCTACCTCCTTCTTTTTGTAGAAGAAGGCATATTTATACCCAAAGGAGGCAATGGAGTAGATGTGATCTCAGTTGATTGGTTTGACTATGCATCTTCGTAACCACCTGGGTTGAATCTTGATAGTTAAGATTGACGCGCTGAAAAGTTATCCATCGTTATCTCCAACTGTTTGATGAGCAGCACGGTCGTCACAGAATCCTGACCGAGTATGAAGATAAGAGCGCTTAACCGCCTTAGGATTCATCTCGATCAGCCGTTAAATGGAAGAAGTTGCTGCCACGTGGCAAGACTTCTGGATTGGAATCGTAGTGTGTTCGAGAGACGGTGTGGCTTCAGAGTTGTAGACATGGGAAGTTCTCGTAAGGAGAATGATGGAGACTTCGGATCGGGTTCCAGAGAATTGATTTATGATCCTGCTTCAGGATACGTCTCGTGAACTTGATAGTGACAGAGGTCAAATTTTGACCACTATAACAACCAAACACATATCTTCAAATTTTCAGTTTCTTCCTGATGATAGTCTTATTTTGTCACATTAAATTCTAACTCATTTCTTTGTTGAAGTGAGTCCCACAAAGTTAGGGGTCCGTGGAGCGGCTTAATTGTGGTAGTCATTGCGAACACCTCTCCTCTGAACACCTCTCTCTTCTGAACTGAGCGTGCACAGTTAGCTTGCATGCTGTCTTATCATAGTTATGTAAGATAAACATTATTTGTTTAGATACTATTTTGAACCTATACCGAGTGGAAGGGAAAGACAAAGCAATTGAAAGATTCGAATTTCTTCAAGATGGATAATAACCAAGGATTTTTCAATTAAATATTTTGGGCTCATACTTTTAAAAGCTGATATGCGCAGAAAATCAAACAAATTTCAAATAAGTTATTGGATCAGAATGTTTTTCTCTTGACAAGAAGTATTTTCCTTCTTTTTTTTTTTTTTTTTTCCCTTCCTTGAAGAAAATGAAAAAGAAAGAAGAGAAGAATTGAAATGATATAATGTTAAAGGTTGCTTTATATTTGTCAACGAAGTGGAACAATTGGGATAAGGTTCTAAGGTCCTTGTTTGATAACTACATTCCATCTTTAGGTATGAAGTTAAGAAATTTATTCGTTCACGGAACAATCCTATTGGATATAATCATCCTAAAGTTTTTAAAAGGACGATGGATATGCATAGAAATTGTTTAGCAATCAGAGAACTATGATAGGGTGGTGGTATCTTGGTGCTTCCGCGTTTGGCAAGTATATGATTACTATTTGTTTGTAATTATCATTATTATTATTATTATAATAGAAGAAAGTATTCGGTGCTCATGCATCAAACATTTGTTTTCAAAAGTTTGGTACAGAGGGGAAGAGAGGGACAATACCTATTAAGAATTGTTTTACTCTCTGCGGCATTAGAGCACCAATGCATGTCCAAATTGTTTAACACATTGTCTGCCGCGAGTTGTCACATGATCAGTTTTAAGTTCGTTAAGAGCTTTGTTCACTCACAAATCACCGATTCGAATTCACTGTAGACATATTGGTTATATTTAATTTCGACCAATGTGACTGCTGCTCAGATCCTGAGCATACTTCCGACTAATCATTAGTTCAAATAGCGTTGAGTAGCGATTTTCTAGTGAAAAAAAAATTAAATAATTAACTAACACATTCTTTGCTCGCTACGTTTTCAATTTGCGTTGGAGTGCCATAAGAATTTCACAAGAAACACACATTTGCCAGATTTAAATAACTTAAATCTCATATGGGTCAGGATTTACGTAGATCATATGAACAATTGATGTAATTTGTCCACCTAGATTTCCTTACCCTTCACTTAAACCCAATTCAGAGCATCTCCTTGTATACAGTCTAGCCATTCTTTTCCAAATGGTTAAACTAATTAAGTTGACTATAATCAGTTTCACCCCTGAGAGTATTATAATTTCTATACCCCACCAGAACTTTCCAAATATTAGACAAAATTTATAATAAATTGCATTGCTTCCCCGTTCTACTATTATTAACCAATATTATATACACACACATCCTCCCCCTCACGTGCTAGCATCAGAAGGGCTCTGCAAGTACATCAGTATGTCTTGGATCGGGTCCCTTAATCCGGGCTCAAACGAACCCGGCCCGAAATCCGAAAACACGCCGGTGGCACCCCCGTTATTAAACGGCACATCGAGGACCTTGTCCCACGCGTTCCACTTGGGCTGGCTCTCCGCCTCCCTCTCGCACGTGAAGTCCGGCGACAGCACGTGCTCGGAGCAGCTGGAGTCCGTGTGAAGCCTCGGCACCGAGTCGGCCGTGTCAAAATACATCGTGTCCATCGCCTGCGGCACGTGCAAGTCCGGCAGAGGCAAGTGCAGAGGGATAACTGGCTTCTGCTCTGGCGTTTCCGGGTCGGGTTGGATGATCTTAGGCCCGACCCATTTAGGGTTGGGCCGGCTGTCACGTGCTTCTCCAATCCCCCCTTCTTGTAGATTCGGCACAGCACCCAGTCGTCCAGCTGCAAGACGACACGTGGCAAGCATTAGTTCGTGCGAAATGATGCAACAAAACAGCGACACATCACTAAATGCAAAAGTACAGAGGTGAAAATTATTTTTGAGGGAGACTGTTGTTTATCTTTTTCGTCTTTGGCCTCAATTATTGAAAGTCACCAAGTTGTCACACCTGAACAATGAAATTATTGAGAGTATAAATACAGTATAAATACGTACTCTGAGACTGTTCCTTTGCGGGCGGATCGGTCGACGTCGGCGAGGCGGTACTCGTGCATGATCCAGTTGGTCTTCTCGCCCTTGGGAGCTTTCCCAGCGTAGAAAACCAACGCTTTTTTAACCCCAACGGGTTTCGGAGCTCCGATAGCCTTATCGGCACCGGTCGCCTTCCAATAACCCGAACCCGCCGCCCTATTGGGTCTGGATCCGTTCGGGTACTTGCGGTCCCTTGGGGAAAAGAAGTACCACTCTTTCTCCCCATACAACGCCATCCCTGCTTGTTTGTTGTTACAGGCACAACATGTAAATCACAACAAATCAATTTTGTGTGGAAAAGACGATTTTACACTTGCTGGTAGTGAAAATTACCTGGAAGGTCCCACGGGTCGAACTTGTAGAGGTCGATGTCGGCGACGATGGGCACCGATATCGGCGAGCCGGAGCATTTCCGGCAGAGGTACTGCATGACGAGCTCCTCGTCAGTGGGATGGAATCTGAATCCAGGAGGCAACTTCAAGTCCTCAGCACTCATTTTCCTAATTTTTTTTTTCCCCCCCCCGCTTTTTATTATATAATTTCAATTATCTTTGTGAAGAGCTTGAAAGTTTGGAACCAAGAGGAGCTCCCCATATATAGAGCTAGAGGGCGGGGCAAAGGAAAGTGACACGTGCGGAGTGCCGTGGGGTGGCTTTGTGAATGCACGCGCGTGCGTAACCGCAGCGGGGCCGCCAAGTTGACCGTGGACCAGTCCCACGTGGCTCCCCATCCTGCGGCTACAACTGTCTGGTCCGGCCTCGGGGTTCGCTCACTGCTTGCGTCACCTTTTCTGGACTGGTTCCAACGTCGGCGGCCCACGCGGCACCAACGGCCCACCTTCCCAGCTCAAGACAAAAACTCAAACAGTAACACCCCGGTGTTCACCCACAGAGTCTTCAGCGGGCCCCGGTCTTCAGTGTTTGGGTGAGACTCGGCTGCTGAGATATTTACCGGTTCGCGCAGTTTGTTGAGGTCATCGTGAGGCCCACACGCTTTTTTTAGTTGGCGCGTGCCGTGTGACGAGCGACGTAGGGCCCGCGGGGAAAGAGGAAGGCGCGCTTACATGAGCAGCTGGACTGTTAGTAGAAAGGAGGGGATTGGGAGCTGGGGCCCACAAGGGAAACGAATGTTGGGCCAGTGGGAGGCCGACACGTGGAGAGGATAAGACGAGATTAAAACGGTGGGGATAGGTTTAGGGTAAAGGAGAGGGTCATTAAATAGGAGAGGATAAGGATGGAGTCAGTAGCGGGGTTAGTATAATTGGAAATAATCAAACATGAGTTGTTATCATAGGAGGATAATTAGCAATTTGAGCACATGAGATGGGGATGGGGATGGGAGGATAAGATAATGGAGCAGGGGATTCCCCACTTGCCTCGCGTTCATACTACAAACCCTTAGTTCAGTAATCCAAACTTGGTTCACTTGGATCGGTTGGAGCATCATGCTTCATATGTCACCGGTTTGAATCTCTCACCTCACAGACATATATTCTTCCTTACGTGGCTGCTGGTCAGGCTCAGATTTGCTCTCTAGAGGTCGCCAGTTCAAATTCCGTGGGCGAATTTAATTATAAAAAAAAAAGTAATCCAAACATCATTTAAATCACTACTGAGGTGAAATGGTGATATATTATTTTTTATAAAACAGGGAGAAAATAACCTCTTTAGAGGTTATCTTTTATCTACTTAATAGAGACATGCACGCCAGTCTGATCCAGAAACAAATCAATAGATTTATGTAAATGACATCATTAATGTATCATTAATGTGCTTGTCTCCCATTTGTCTCTCGAGTAGAAATTAATACAAGTTACAAATGAGTTTGTCAGTACTTCTCCTTGAAAACAGGCGTCTGATTTTTTTAGTGTATTATTTTATACTTTAATCTCTTTTACAACTTGTCTACTGCATTATTTGTACAGAAAGTGCACCCCACAAATTAAAGAGCCCTCAGTCCTTGTCTGTGTCCTCTGTTGATCTAATTCTTGATGAATCAGCTCTGTACCTTCTGATCTAGAGATTCCAATTACCCTTTGGAAGGGTATTTGCTGTTTAGAGTTATAATTCTTAACCATCATCCAAGTTTATTTCATATGCTAGTCTATTTAATTTATATCGTACTTTTGTTTTCTCTATTATTTCTCACCCAATTCCAGGGTTTTGTGTTCAAAAGTATGGTCTCAGTTAGGCTGGAAGGAAACTATGAAAGAAGAAATGGTGGCATTAAAGTAAATTCTACTCTCCAGAGTGGGAAGAAACTGGCTGGTTGTCAGTGGTGCATACAGTTAAACTGATTCTTGATGACTCTTTGGTAAGACTTAAAGCTAAGCTAGTATAAGGATGTTCCTACCCATGGAGTTGCCTCTCCTCCTCAATTGTTAAGATGATGTCAGTGCATCTTCAATGTGTCTTCCAATCTCTCTTGATGTTGCTTGTCATTGGTCATTGAATCAACTTTTTCAAAAATCATCATTTTCTACAGTACATTCATGTAAGTTTCACTTGTAATAAGTTGTATCTCAAAATAGTTAATTTTGATGTCATGTAAACTCACATGCAGTCCAATTACAATCCTAAAATGTTACTTTGGAATTATTTTTTAATTTAATATTATTTAATGGTCAACTTTGGGTTGAACTTTTCTACTTTAATTTCTATATTACTAATCAAACACCAGAAAACACAATATGCGTTTCACTTACACTTTCACATTACAACCAAATACTGAAAATGAGAATTGCACAAGTCCAAAATTTTCACTACACTTTCACATTTTTCATTCTCATTTTCACTTACATCTTTTCCTCTACTTCTATCAAACCAACACAGCCTTTAAAGAAGAAATCTATGTCCTACAAAATCTTATGTTTAGGAGTTAGAGTAGCAGATTAAAGTAGTTATAGTATAAAATCAATTAGTCTTCTAAAGAATGATTTTAAAAAATTTGCTGCAAAGTTTGATCTTTGGAGGTATGACTGGTATTCTATCTATTAAAACTGTCAGGGAAGAGGATGTTATTGGTTATGCATGCTGACGATTGATTATTACTGGGGATAATGAGCGTTACATCAGTTCTTTGAAGGTAGAAAAGTTTTCACTCTCAGGATCTTGGACATAGCGATATAAGATCCTAAATTTCGAGATCCCTTATCTCAGATGTAAAGTAAGTGATATGTGAGTAACATAAGCGATATGTGTGTAATAACAGTAAAAAATAAGTAATATACACTATAAGTGGATAATATATGTGATATGTGAATAATATAAGCGATATGTGTGTGATAAAAGTAAAAATAGATAATATACACCATTAGTAGGCATATAAGTCATACATGAGTAAAATAAGCAATATGTATGTAATAAAATTAAAAAATAGGTAATATATACTATTAGTAGGTAATATATGTGATATATGAGTAACATAACTCATATGCATGTAATAAAAATAAAAGTAGGTAATATACACCATAAGTAGATAATATAAGTAATATGTGACTAACATAAACGATATATGTGCACCATAAATAATTAATATAAGTGATAGGTGAGTAAAATAAGTGATATGTGTATATTAAAAATAAGAATGGATATATATACCATAAGTGGGTAATATATGTAATATGTGAGTAATAAAAATAAAAGTAGGTAATATAAGTAATATATGAGTAACATAAGTAATATATGCGTAATAAAATTAAAAGTAAGCAATGTACATGATAAGTAGGTAATATAAGTGATATGTGAATAACATAAAAGATTTATATGTTATAAAAATAAAAAATTAGTAGTATACACCATAAATAGGTTATATATGTCATATGTGAGTAACATAAGCGATATGTTTGTGATAAAGTAAAAAATGCGTAATATACACAATATGTAGATAATATAAGTGATATGTGAGTAGCACACAATAAATAAGTAACACAATCATAAGTGAGTAAATTAAATATTAAATTGGTAAAAAAAGCGATAGATATGTTAAAAATCATAGAATGTAAGTATGTGTACTAACTAATAAGCACATAATACAAATAAATTCATATTTAACTTATAATTGCAGATGAGTAAGAGTACTTTGGACATCTAAGAAAAAAGAGAGACTTAGAATGTGAATAAAAAGATGTGGAAGAAGTTAAGAATAGTTCAAAAGAATTAAATAAGTATGAGATTTAAGTGATAACGACAAAATTGTCAAAACTGATGTAAGTTATATTTGGAAAAAGAAAAAAAAACTAAAAAGTATAGATTTTTAAAATTATGTACTAAAAGAAAGGGTCAAACGGGTTTCGAATTAAAAATTAAAAATGAGTCAAAATATAAATCTTTAGATAGTTTCCCCATTTTTATTAGCACCAATCTATATCCGAGTCTTTTTCAGAGAAGAAAACAAAAGGGGGGACTGTCTGCAGAGATTGAAACAAAGAAGAAAGTATTATTTAGGGGGGAAAAAAAGGAGGAGGAAAAAATGAAAGAAAGGAAAGGAACCCAGACAAGTATTTAAAACTTGAAGTCATAACACTAATAACTCAAACAAATAAATATTTGCTTACAAGCTTTTCTTGATTAGGTAATTAGGGGCTCCTGTCATACTGAGAAAAACAGAGAGCTCACTTGACAATTATGCAGAGCAACCAAACAATCTTATTTAATAATCTATAAAGACTCAAGCATCAATACAATATTTTTTAATTTCTTGTGATTCTCAAGGGAAACATTCATCATAGAGTCACTAACACATGTTTCTTTTCTTTAGCTTTGCCTAATTAGAGATAAGGGCCTGCATCTAATAGGTGTGGGTGTTGGAATAAATAAAAATAAATAGGATTCAATTACTTGTATGAACACACATAGTGAGGACTTTGATTATATTAATCTTAACCTGGATCATTGCAAGAGTCTGATGACATAATGTTTCACCATAACATTTATTTTAATTTTTGCTTCCATTATTTCAGACACTTGATCCTCTTCCAGAAGATGTATCAAGTGGGCCTGGATGATGATGAATAATTCAGCAAATGGAGAAGTCCAAGGTGGCTTGCTGACCATGAATCCAATAAGGGGAGAGATTGAACTGCACATCTAGGTTTTAAAATAGATTTCAGTTTTGAGCTTTAAATATTGTCTTCGGAACTTGAGGTTCTTCTGTGCAAACAATTAGCCTCTAAATGTTATTATCATACGTCTATTGTGCTTCTTCAAATTTCAGATTTTCTTTTGTCAGATTATTTTGTTATGACTATAAAGTTTTTCCTTAACAGAGGAGGATACACCAGTTCTTGCATCTCTTTAAACTCCTGAGGAAAATATATGCTCTAATAATAAGCTTGCCGAGAAAATCATAGGGAGTAAAAGCAAAAGACTTTCCCTTTTAGAGTGAAAGAAGTCTTTATTTTGTTAATAAGTCATCGTTAATGAAACAATTGACGCCAAAAGATACATTATCTGTGGGGAGAGAGTGTAAAATCTTACTAGTAGAGTTTTTTTTTACTCATTAGACATTGGAGATGATAGCCTAGAGTCGACAAAAGCTATAGCAGTAGTTGACAGGCATCGCAGTCGACATGCATCAAGGCATGGTCGACAGCGGATATTGAGACACGCCAACAGAGAAGAGTGTTCGTCAGTCTGTCGACATGCTTTGAATTGTTAACAGGAATTTTGAGAAGGCGGCCGACAGATGACTTAAAAGAGAGTTGGGTCTTGTGCAGCCTGTCAACAACGATAGGCGAGTCCGAGGTGGTTTCTGAATTCGTTTCTAATCCGATTTCAAAACTGTTGATTTCCAATTTTCTTCGTGAACTCTTTGGCTATATATTGAGGGGTGTTGTACACTAAATTGTAACCTGAATTGATTGATTAATAATATCTCTCTTCTCTTATGCTCCAAGTACGTAGGCAATTGCCGAACCTCATTAAATCTGTATCTCTCTTTCTTTCTTATTTATTTGTTCTTTCTGTGTTTGTGATTATTCTGCAGCATACTCTGGTTTTGCACAAGATCTCTGGCAAGTCCCAACAAGTGGTATCAAAGCTTTTAAGGTTTCGTTGGGGAGTTTCATTTCGGTGGAGCAGATCGCTTTAGAAACTGGTCGACGATTTCATTTAGAGGTAAAATTTGATCTTTATCTATTTAGATTTATTTTCACTAATTTTTTTCGCATTTCTTTGTTGGATTTGCTGGAGATGGCCTGGAATAGTCAACCCGTGGATAAGCCGTGAATACTCATCAGTCAAAGATTGGCGTGGTGAAGTTTGATGGTATGAACAATTTTGACATGTGAGATGTGAGGTAATGGATACGCTGATGGCATCAAACCTCGAAGATGCTCTACAAAGTCGGAGGAGACGTCTGAAAAGGACTGGGACAAAATGAATAGAACGATGTGTGGGGTCATAAGATATTGTTTAACACAAGATATCAAGTATCATGTGATGATCGAGACTTCAGCAAAGAAGATTTGGAAGATCCTAGAGGGGCAAGTACTTGACCAAGAGCATAGAGAACCGCTTGTACCTGAAGATGAGGCTTTATTGCTTTCAATTAAAGAAATGTATCTCATTCTGTGAACATATGAATAACTACACGAAGCTTCTTTTGAGTTCTCTTCTTGACGAGGATTATGGGACCTTCATTCTCACCCAATAAATGATAAATAATCCCTTAGTTATAATGAATTTTCTTCTGCTCTTGTAAATCATGAATTGAGAAGGAAGGACAAAGGGTTCTCAATAGCACATCAGCACAAGCGTTGACGGTAAGAGGCAAAAGTTTCAGTTGAAAGGGAAAAAGTGATCGTGAAAGATTAAAGTCCAGAGCTAGTTTCAGAGATATGAAGAAAATCAGCTTGCCTTCTGCAAAGAGATAGGGCACTGGAAGGTTGATTTTCTAAGGATTAAAGATAATAAGAAGGAATGAAGCCTGAGGCAAATCTCACACAAGTGATCAGTACATAAGCTGATGGTACTTCATAGGCAGATGGATCAGATTTGAACTCATCAGTATTCTCGTTCTCAGACACTACTCTACTGTTGGTGATTGAGGTTCTACCTGCACACAAAAATACAGAATTTCAGAACTTGAGAATAGAAGTGCAAGGTACTCAATACTACCGCGAAAGCAAGTGACTATACGGGTCGTGATCCACAAGGAGGGTCTTGCGATAGAAGCGTGTTGCAAGTTAATTTTTAGTTCACTTAAAATGGTTAAAAGATGTTCTCTTGTTCTTGTAAAGAAAAGAAAAAAATCTATTGTTAAGTTAAGAAGAAAGTGGTAGATAGAAAGAAGGTGGAAAAATAGAAAATAAATTTATACAAAGAAAGTGAAATAGTGAATTAAGTTGAGAGTTGGTGATGTTGGTAATTGAAACTAAAAATTAAAAGAAAAGAAGAAAACCTAAAAGAACTTACTTACCTCTTCCGTTTTATGACTTAACAGTGATTAAGAAAAAGGATAGTGTGATTTTGTGTGAAGTATTTGCACAGATATTAAATGAAAGAGAGAAAGTTTAGATCAACCTCAAGTGCTTTGATCACTCCACAATGTATTTATATGATTAATGTATCCTTTCCAATCTCCATTATAGCATGGGTTATACCGAGTCGATTCTCAGGGAGAACTTGCGATGGAAGCGTTACGGTTCGTAGTGAAGAAAGAAAACGAAGATTCTTCTTTGTCTTAAAAGAATGAATAAAACATGAAAAAAGAAATGAAAGAATCGGTGGATAATTCATGATGGAAAATGAAAAGAAATCAAAACAAGATTGGCTTTTGGATTAACACTAAAAAGAAAAGAAACTTGTAAAAGATTTGAAGATGGAGAAAAACCATGACTAGCTAACTTACTACCTTGCTAAAAACTTACTAGACTCCGTGATGGTGAATGCGTGCCTCATGTTGATTCACGGCAAAGATTTGTCTTGCGTGTTGGTCTAATTACTTTCCCACTTGAATGACGGGTGATCACTCTTGGACTTGTCTTGTAGACTCATAGATGTCATTGGCCTACAAGATAGACTTTCAATAATGGAATCAAGAGCGACACTCAAGGGATGCTAAGGAAGAAGATACAACATTCATTAATTGAAGTAAAGAAGTTGTACAACAAATAGCATATGTTTGGTGATCCATCTCCATGTTCCATCAAGGCACTTGTTCTAAGAACAAGGCTCTAAATGAGACCACATGAATCATATGGAGAATTACAACAAGAGCTTGCCAAAAATGAAAGTAACCCATCGGAGAAGAGAAGACCATACAACTTGCAAGATTAAAGATAGCAATCACCCATGAGTTAGTAGTTAGCAAGGTTAGTGGTTAGCTAGTTCATGTTAGAAAAGTTAGCTACTAGCCATAAGAAAAGAAAAGCAAAGCATGAATAAAGTGCAAGGAAATTAAAGCTAGAATTAAAGAAAGCAAGTAAATTAGAAAATGCAAGAGAAGAGAGAAGAGAATGGATCAATCCTTGCTTCACAAGTTGTCACACCTTGGTATACACAAGCTTTCTCTCTCTTACAAACTCTCTCTTTAC